>JAVHLU010000711.1:0-48436 GCA_036785755.1 Colletotrichum ledebouriae | reverse complement strand
CCTTAATAAATAACTATAGTATATATAGTTATATACCTATATAATATCTCTTTAATAATACTTTAATAACTATAAAACATAAAGTAATAACTATAAAAGTATTTCCTTCATGGAATAAATACTTTAAGAATCTATATAAATTCTAATAATAACAATAACCTTATATATATATATATATTTATAATCCTTAGCTTTATAGCTATAAATATACAGAAATTACGCACGGACCATATAGTGATCCGAGCGCGATTTCTGCTTAATAAGCTACTGCTTTGTAGTTATGTTTCAGAATATCTTACCCCTCAGTTTATGAGGGTAGGATTTGTAACTTAGAAACAATAATATTATTATTAATAATATCATTAATAATAATATTATTAATACTATCAATTAATTCCAGGGAAAATACCTCCTTATGCTTAAACTTATCAGCTTTCATCACTATATTACTCAGCCTATTAATATCTATTATTCAGGCTGTTTTACCGCCCCTTTTGCTACCTATATACCTATTCTTACATATAAGTATAGCTGTGGTTAGGAGAGTTATAATCACGTAACTAAAGGCTATATATTATTAGGAGGCGCGGAGTTAGAAGGTCTATTATACTTAAGCAGGTAAAATCACTATGCAGTAGCTAGAGGCTATTATTATATTATTACTAACTAGGTTATATAATACCTATATTATACTTATTACTTTATAATATACTTTAGTAACTTAGGGAGTAAGTAGGTATTACTAATTATAAGTAATACTTTATTTATAAATAATAAAGAGATATAGAAGTTATCTTAAGGGTATATAATCTTACTCTTTAGAGGACTAATTTAATAGAAAGCTATTTAATAAGTTATAGTTATAATATTAATAATAGAAGTAGA
Source organism: Colletotrichum ledebouriae (assembly GCA_036785755.1). NCBI lineage: Eukaryota > Fungi > Ascomycota > Sordariomycetes > Glomerellales > Glomerellaceae > Colletotrichum > Colletotrichum ledebouriae. Next base: position 47,551 of record JAVHLU010000711.1, on the reverse strand, counting down.
ACTTCTAAGCCTTAAATATATAACTAAGGAGATAATTACTCTTTAGAGGCTATTTAGGGATATTACTCTCAAACTTAGTAATATGTAGAAGATTTATTATAATAACTAATAGATAATTCATCTTATAGTAAGTAAAAAGGAATAGATCTTAACTAAGCTACAGTATATTAATATTTAAAATATATAGTTATAATACGAATATACTAGAGAACTGTTTAATATAGTACATATACTAATTAATAATATATTAGCTAATAGTCTTATAAAGGTTTTTAATTATAAGAAGTTTAAATAATTCTATTTACTTCTTAATCTAAAAGATATATAGAGAATAATTATAATAAATAAGGGATATTTTAAAAACATATAGGAGGGCTAGTAGCGCCTAATCTTTAATTAATTTATAATCTACTAGCTAGGGAGCTTAAAGTTATTTCTATAGGAGTAAAAAGAATATAATCTTCTCTAAAAAGCTACCTTAAAATACTAATTTTCTACTATCTAACCTTAGAGGATTTACTTATATTAATTTATTAGGATATTATATAAGAGTAGTAATACCCCTAGTAAATATATATTAATAAGACTATTAACTATATAATATATTATAACAGCTATATTACTAGTAAGTAGATAAGGTATAGGTATACCTATGCTAATTACTAGGGTTCTAAATAGAACTAGGGTAGGAGATAGAGTAATAACGCTATATATATTAGAAATACCTATTACCTTAGAAGCCCTATTTGAACCATTATTATTACTACCCCTTTTTGTTACTATAATCTCCTCTTTTTAAGTAGTAATAGCCTTATAGAGTATAGCTTTTTAATAAGTAAGGGATTATAGGTTATATTAGAAGATAGTTATAGAAATAAAGTATATATAGAATCTTATCTTTCTAATTACTAGGTCTTTTAAAGTCTTAGTTTTAATATATTAATAAGCTATAATAGTAATAGGGGTATTTATCTATTAATAAGGTATCTTACCCTTATAATAATAATTATACTTACTTATTATACTAAGCGAGTACTTTCTATTTAATAAGCCTAAGAGCTTATTTAGAATATATTAAAAGTAGCGTTTATTAAATAGGAGTACTTATTCTACTTCTATACCTCTACTAGGGGGAGGAGGGCTAAAAGGGGGCTCTAAACTACCTTTATTAATACCTTCCTCTCTATCTATCTCCTTAGGGATTATAATAATAATAAGGTTAGTAATATTCTAATATATAGTTATAATAATTAAAGGATTATAACTTATTAGGAGCTATTTTTTTAAATTACCTAGGAGGGTAACCCTAGGGCTTCTTAAGCTATAAACCCTTACTTTTAGAGCTACTCTCTATAAGTTATTTCTACTTCTTCTTTCTACTTATTATATAATATATTAATAATAAGAAGGAATAATATATATATAACCTTATTATTACTCTCTAGGGAAGGAGAGCACGCCCCTCTACCCCTAGCTTTATTCTTATTTTTAATAGCGCGTGCCTTCCTAAGGGCTATAGCTTAACTAGTCTTCTTTTTAGGAGGTATTTATAAATATATTAATATATTATAATAGCTTTAGGATTATTACGCGATATAAGTATATATATATATATATATAATAAGGTTATTATTAGGGGCTAAGGTTAGGTATATATATAGTTATTATACTACATATAGGGAAGAGTTAAAAGAGTAAGAGGGTAGCTAGTTATTTTATTTAAAGTTAATATAATAATAGCTACCCTACCTAGGCTAATAGGAGATAGTATTTTCTATTACTATTAGTAAGTTTTAGTAAATAAAAGGTATTATAATAATAATAATAATAATAGTTATAAAAGTAGAAAATTATAACCATTTATACTTTACTTATATCTAATATAAATAATCTTATTTTATTATCTTTTTTATAAATAGGCTTATTAATAGGTTATTTATAGATATATCGCCTTATATCTAAGTATTTTAAGGGATATTATATAGTTAGGCGTTTTTCTAGCTATTATTATATCTAGGGGGGTATATTATAATACCTTTAGTATTACCTATTCCTAGCGTAGTATATAAGTAATATTAGCTCTAGAGCGACCTTTTTCTAGGGTTATTCCTCTAATTATAGTTATAAGTAACTACGTTATAGCTACTCTTATTATAATAGAATAAGCTCTTTAGTAACTATAAATATGGACCTATAGGACGTTTCTCAATAGACCGCAAAGGGGAGGACACCAAGTAGCGCAACACCAATGAGATAGGCAATGTCATATGGCCTGTCTTGGACTTCGTGCTCAGAGATGGATGGCATTTTGGGTTAGTGAGATATTGACCAGCGACCTGCGGATGCGCGAGAACAACAGGCTGACAATGGTGAACACGCCCAAAGAGAGGTTTTTTTTTGGCCTTCTTTTTTTTTTTGCCTTCATATCTAAGACATTAGGTATCTAAGGACTCGAGATCATATGACGCCCGCCAAGAATGAGGGGAGACAACCAAATAGCTATATACTAACCTGTTGTATTAATCGTAAGAAATCATTTCTCTTGCTGCTTGGTTCGGTGCACATGGATGAAAAGGTTTGTCGGGCGTTCCGATGGCATCATGTGCGCCAACTACAGCGGCGATTGCACGTCGACAATTGGACGAAAAGTAGACGCTTTGTTGGATTGCAGGCGGCGTCGTTCACATCTTCCTGACGCAGATCTCGCCCGACCATGCCCTAGAAAGGTTTACTTCCAGGCTAAAAGGCGACGATCAACTTGCCGCATGTCACTGTCCCAGAAGCCTCATCTGAGGCCGCCCAACCATCAAATCGGAAATCTCGTTGTGAATTTAGCTAGACCAGACGATTGGTACGGCCAATACATTCCTACTGGGAAGCAAGTCCGGGGTGGATCAGTGAGTGCTAAAGTTACATCTCGGTATCAATGTATGGAAGAAAAGGAATATCTTAGGTAGGTTGGGCGCGGCTTGTTGAGGAGGCAAAATTTACACTGGCGCCCAGAATCTAGATGCTCCCACTAGGCTTCAAAAAGATGAAAATCTCACATTTATAACTTTTCGCTTCTGCTTTCCTATTCTCCATAGTTAGCGTCAAACACGATTTCCTTTTGTCATGAAAGAAGCCCATCAGCATGAAGATTCAATTCTTGTTCTGGTTGGCAGCGACGGTCTCATCATAGTCGACGACGCCGGGGACCACTCTTGGACGTCCGGAACCCAACCGCGATGAGGAGTCCTTGAAAATATATCGCCAGTCTATTCTTACGCCGAACTCGACTAGATCTTTTTCTTTTATGCCTTTTACCTGAGCTGGAACTAACCGACAAAATCTTTTTCGGGTAGAGTGGACATGGCGTAGGTGATCCCACGGCATCGTGGCTGTGAGGATCAAAAAGCCGAGTTGCTGACTTTTCTCTTCTATGTAGGTGTCAATGTCACCGACATGGCGCTTCCTCACCTTGCGTCACGGTTCCCTGATATCCAAGATCCGCACTTCATCACCACGACATACGACCTGTCATGGCCAGAGGGCGGTAACGTATCAACAGCACTCAGGGGAACGGCTTCTCCTTTTTGCATCACCTCCGTAGCTTCCAGCGTCGTGTTTCCCCCAAACGTGACGAATGCCTACGGTGAGCAGAACACAAACAGCACCGACTGCGAGCCTATTATTGGCAAAGATTGCAGGGGAAAGATCAATTCTGCCGGAAGCAATCTCGAGGCCGACCGCTGCACCGGCCCAAGGACTCATTGGAACAGAATCCCAGAATGCAATTCGACGTTTGGCTACGCCTCACGAGCGAAATTGGGTGGGCGGCCTCCCGACTTTGGGCTCTCAACATACGACATAAATCACTATAAGAACTCCACCGACAGCGACATTGAGTCTGTTGTCAGCGGAGGCGGTTATTTTGAGTTCAACAGCGGCATTATAGATGGCTCGGATGCGCCTCGAGCGTACTTGAATGCGACAGCGGGACTGAACGTTTTCATGTTCAATAATTGGATCGACATCAAAAAATGGCCGGGTATCACAAACGTGCTCTGCATGAGACTGAACACGACTATGATTGAAACTTCCGCTGCAGTCGGGAGAGTTTGCAACTTTTGGGGCTTGGCTGTTGCATTGTTGGTTATGTTGCTGTTAGTCTGAAGGATAATCCAATTGATTCCGAGCGTGACTGGCCTGTTGCAAGGACACCGAGATGTCATAACTAATTTCGATTTCGAAAAGGCAACTGGGCCAAAGTTCACAAGTGCCTTTGCAAAGACTCATGGTCAGAGTGAGCCCGTCATTGGCCCGTAGATATTCCAATTTAGATTCTCCCCAAAACACACGAAGATTTTCGGCATAGATGGGTTTGAGTCATGCTTCGATTTTTCTTATTGCCTGGAGTGTTGGATCAAGATACAGAAGAAGTGAATTCTCCTATTAGGGAAAAGTATGAATCTCTGTGGTTGGAAGAAACGAAGTGCTTTCACGATGGTGTGGATATTCAGGTTGACTATGAAGACCATATTGAAGTGATAGCATGATCAAAGGCTTGGTTAAATCCTTTTACGCTATTCAAGGAAATATGATTGTTGTTTCAATGAGTTTCTTGTTTACAAGAGCCTCATCTTATTGGCAGTTTCAAAAATGCTGGAAGGCTTACGCTCTTGGCTTGTGAGCCGCATTTAGGAAGTCCTCATTGACACTAAGCGACTTCCTCTTGTTGTGAAAAAAGAACTATCTATTTAAAAGTTTCCTCTCAAGTGACTGCTTTATATGGGACCTATTCTCGTCTCGAGGACGGTCTATTACCTATACATATGCTCATCGTGGTGTGTTGTTACATGTGCCGCCCCTGTTGCCATTGTATCCATCAAAATTGCCTCCGTCCTCGTTCGTCCTTCACTGGTTCAATCAGTCCGCTTTAAGTTCAATTCTTTGAATATTTAATTTAACGTTGATGACAAAGATTCATATTCGGGTCAAAGGAATGGCAAGTATCAAGGTTGAAGGAGCCAAACGTCTACTGCGTGGAATCAGAGAGTACCGGTATAAACAACTGACCGACTGAGCCGTTCTTCCATCATACAAGTTGAATGGCTGCAAGATAGATTAAACGCGTTTAAGACAAGGCAAATAACTCAATGGAGGCCATAGGGAAGCCTGGAAAGCGGGAAGTCTTGACTGATTCCCGTCGCTTTGAAGGTACTTTGTGGCTTATCATCAAATCTTGGGATCCCTTCATGACTGCGGATGTAGATTCAAGAATTGAAGTTGACGCAGGTTGGTATAAATACGATTTGAGATTTGAGGTCTCTACAGGAAGGTGCTCTGTTGAGCCATTTGTGCCTGCCATTTATCTAGGGCTTCTTATTGACACGTCACACGCGCAGTTCCTGGCGCATAGGACATTTTAGATTTCCAAAATCCCGGACAAAAATCTGTAGAACAAACTAGAGGCAGGAGCAGAGCGGAAAGCAGGTACCTTCCACGAGTGCACGTCGCATCTCGCTCAGATGACTCCTTCCCACCAATGTCGCACCTCTACCAGCCCGCCCCTTCTTTCACCTCGCAACCACCAGTACCACAACCACTACCTTCCTCCTTACATCGTCGCCTTCCTCAAGAAAAGCTTACACCAAGATCTGGGTCTCTGAGCCAGCAAGAAGTATCTCAACCCGCCACGCCGGCGTCGTCTTCACGTGTAGACCTCATCATGTTCTACAGCCACGAGAGTTAGTCAAGTCTCGCCGCGGCTCTTCCTACCTCGTTCCGACTCGTCTAACGCTAAAGCAGTCCTCAACAGCAAGCAGCATGGCGTTGCGGTAATTTGGTAAGCTCACTCGGAGCTTCTCGGTTCTCGGCGTCCCAAAGCTAATCCTTGATAAGGCAAGTTGCCAATTCTACGCAAAGCGTGGGCTTGAAGAGGGTCACGCGGAAATCCATCGACCAAGTCGATATTCCAAAAGCCTGTAATTTGATCATGAACCCTGGTCCGCCAATGTCTCTTCGCCTAGAGAGCCAGCTTCTTTGCGGTGTGGCCCGTGTCTTCTCTCGCCAGTGTGTTTATACCCTCAACGACGTCGAGAAGGTCCAGCAGACGATGAGAACAATCGTCATAATCTGGGGCCAGACAGAAGCTGATCCAAAGGCTGGAAAGACTCGGTAAGTCGTCCATCATTAAAATATACAAATCTCCCACTGACCTCTCCAGACGCGAGAATATTACCTTGCCCAACGACCCCAGCTTCATCCTCCAAGATAAGATTCCTCAGTTCTCGCTGGAAGACGGCGAGTTACTCTTTCCTAGCCAAGAAAAATTCCAGTCTGGAAAGGGCGACAAATCTCAGTCCCAACTCAGTCCCTTCGGAAGTCCTATTGGTATCGACTTCACTGGCGGCCACACGGCGATTCAGTTCGACCTTTCACAATCCCCTGACGGTGACTTCCAGCTTCTCTCGCCCTTCATGCGCAAATCCGCGGCCGACACCTTCCTTCCAAAGGGACACGAGAGCATCGACATGGGCATGGATATGAACCCAGGAATCTTTGATGACGACGACGACTACGGCCCTTTCCTTGATATTGGTGAGGATGGGGGCTTGATCGACAATGATCTGGAATTGCCTATCCTCCCAGGCATGGAAGTTCCTGAAAACCTTCCAAATCAAGAGCACGAACAAGATATGCCCATTCAAGATCAGGACCAGGTTCTTCCTGAGGCGTACGCGGACATGCCACTGGTGGGAAACGTCCCTTTTGGCCCTCCTGCCCCTCGTCAGGTGTTCGAGCATCCGGCTTCCCCCGACCAAGGCAGGCACCACGAAGCTGTCGCACCTGCTGTCAAGCGACGACGTATCGCCCTCAAGCAGGACAGTGAGACACTTCTGTCTCGCAAAGTTCTGAAAAGTTGGCAGGAGAATTATGTCCAGGACGCCGAGGACGCCCGTCTGAAGAAACTCCGCAAGAAACCCACCGCCATGCAGTCTAGAGAATTTGCCTACCAGCTCGTTCTCGGAAATGGACTCTTCAACGTGGGCGGCTCCAGAAACATCACCCGTGTCGCTTACCCGCTCGCCCAAAGTTTTGCTGGCGACGGTCTTCGCGACCGAATTTGGGGACCTCCAGAGGACAATGCCCAAGGTTCGCAGGCCTTGACTCCCAAAAGAGGTCGACGAACCGCAGCCGAGGCCTTCGGCGAGGATGAAGAGGGCCAGCGCAACGTGCGCTCCCGGCTGGAAGAGACGCCAGGACAGGGTCGCTCTCAGGAGGACATGCCCGACTTCAACATCATGTTCAGCGATCAATCCATCCCTGAGATGGGTATGGAAGGCCCGCAGCCCATAGCCGAGCACATTTCATCGTCTCTCATGCCCTGGAACCAGACCCCATCAATCGGCAGAGGCTCAGTTGGCCCCAACCCGCAGCAAGCTGGTCGCCAGTTGAGTGTGCGTGGCAGCAGCCTTCCACCTTTCGAGCCGTTTCAGGATGCTCATAGCAGCGACATTGGGTTCCCTGGCTCCGGACCGGCGGGTCCCGCAGTTTTGCTCGACGGCATCGAGCAGCAGAACAAAGATGAGGCGCACTGGTCGAGATCGATGATGGATACTGCAGGCCAAGACTTCTTGAAGTGGACTGAAGAGCATGCCAAGCACACAGGTTACGCGAAGATGGGAGATTCGAACGAGAACCGACGCTGGGTCAAATTCGAAGACTTGTGCGAGCCCGGACAACGGGACCACGTCGTGGCTGCTCAGGCCTTCTACCACATTCTCTCCCTCGCCACAAAGAACGCCATTTCGGTCGAGCAAGATGTCGAGAACCTGCAGCCGTTCGGAACGATTCGAGTCGGGGTCGACATGACGGAACATCTCGAAGACATGGACTAAACTTTCGGCGCATTTTTATCAACAATCTTTTTTCGGCAGCATATTGACGGGTACATGCTGCAATTTGCTTTTGCTTTCTGACGGCGGGGGGTTCAAACAAAGAAAAATCGGTATCATTTGCTTTGAATTCGGAGGTTTTCCAGTTTCTGCGTTTGTATTCGAAATCGCGCTTTGGTTGTCTTTCAAAAAAAAAGGGAAGCGATTTGCCGCGTTTGGGATGGAGTTTCTCGGCGGAAGGGAAGGAAAGACCATTTCGCGACGGTTCGGCGGATTTGGGAAACATGAATTTGGCAGCATCTCCCTCTGAATGGCAGCATACATAACTTGCTAGGCGTCTTCTACATCAGCGCCATACATATTAGCTAAATTACGGGAACGCAGTTGATTTCTGAACGAGAGTGCATCAAGATGTCGTGATTTCATTACTTCGTGCGCTACAGCCAACTAACCCTACTCGTAGACATCGTCGTCGTCGCCGACGCCCTCGCGATCCTCAAACTTCATGTAGTGAACATCGGGATCCTCAGCCGCGGCACCCATGATTTTCGTCCAGGCGTCCTTGACCGGGCCTAATGCCGAGTCGTTGAAGGCAAGATCCAACGGCGTGCTGGCCAGAATGAGGGAGCCATCGGCGGACGCCGATACCGAAGCGCGAGCCTGCTCATATGTGACCTTGTAGACAGCCTGCGGTTGGTTGTCGCCTTCAGCCAGGGCAGAGAGTAGAGAGTCAAAAGCCTTTTGCAAGGCTTCTGCGGATGTTGCTGTTTTTGGTGTGACGAAGTAAAGAACGCCTGTAATGACTCGGTCAGCGATTTGATACTATCTAGACTTGGCGGAGTCGATAGTTGAGTTAAAAAGGTGTACGATCAGGGTCACAGAAAGTTTTCGTCGAAGCAAAAGCTCAGGCAATGTAGATAAGATTTTGACAAATCATCATGTACAACGGTGTTGAGAATGGAGAATGTAAACTTACTCTGACCGGACGGGCACTCTCCCGTCTCGCTCGAGTGAGCAAACACGTAGATGGGGTTGGGCGACGTCACGTTTTCGATCGAGTTCGCAGGGAATGCGATGACAGCCACAGCAGGTGCCGGTGCTCCCTCGACGACCGCTTGAAAGAGGGACAACAGCGGCGAGTTGACGACGGCAGTCAGTCTGCTCACGCGCTGGGCGTCCATCGTGACCTCTTCTGCCCCACGGACCAACATGCGACTTTTCACCGTCACATCGTTGGTCAAGTCCACCTCGAACGCGGCGCCGTCTTCTTGGTCATCCAGCGTGCGTGTGGCTTTCATGCCAGTAGCCAGCATGTAGACAGCTCCGCCCACGGCGCACGCGCGGCAGCTGACCTGCGCGATTTCGGACAAGCCGCCCCATTTGGGATAGACAGCAGCAAAGCCCGGCCCGAATGCACCCATCGATGACAGGTGACGGTGGATCGCGGCCAAACCAGCGCTGGTGGAGATCGTGCCGTCGAGGCTGAGTGTGAGGGTGACGATGTACGTTTGAATCGCCGCATCGAGCTTGAAGCTGTCGGCCAAGAACTCCGACAGGGGCGTACCCGCGTGGGGAGTCCATGTCGACCGGTTGTCTTCGGAATCGTAGTCCAAGACGAACTTGAGGAACTTCATCAAAGACCGCTTCGCCCTTGCCGGTATCGCTGTCGTGGAGAAGACGGCTTCGCGGGTAGAGGGGATCGGTATGATCGAGGCACCGTCGTCAGACGGGGTGTAGATGAAGAAAGACCCGACGGCGAGGAACTCGATGTGCCGGTAGGCGCGGGAGTCAACGAGCTGCGTGACCAATGCCGACCGCATGTGCACGATCTGCGGCGCCAGGGCGAGAGAGTACGCTCGCGGAGAGGAGATGCCCTGGTTCAACTTCGTGACGCGCGCCGAGGAGAAGATGCCAGCAGAATCGGCGGCATTGGAAGCTACCCATTCCTCCATCTCCTGTAGGCTGAACGCCGCCTCGGGGCCGCCATAGTACTCGTTGGGATCGAGATGCAGAATTTGCTTTCCTGAGCGAGAGAGTGCTCTTCACGGCCGGAGAGGGCTGCGTCAGTCAGATCGAGGCTTTCCGGCGCAAAAAGGCAACGACGACATGCGCCCTCTCGAAGAGCAGAGCTCAGGAGAGTAAAAGAGGAGGTAAAGTAGCTTACAAGGCTAGCAGCGACTGCTGCAGGCCAGTTCCGTGGATTATGACATCCCACGTGTTCTCGGCCAGCGATTCCATACTGACAGGGAAGTTAAAGTCGGAGACGGAGGAGAGGGAGAGAGAAAAGTTTGCGAGAAGAGGTGAGGTTAAAAAGAGGGAGGATTGACGACGGGGCTCGGTGGGGAAAACGAAGCTCGTGTGTGGTGAATTACGTAAGGCGAGGCGCGCCGGCCAGCCACCCTAAAATCTCTGGCGCGCGATGGGTCGCGCTCTTTTTCTTCTCTTCTTCAACCATCCGCTCGGTAAACCAGCTGCGAGTCACCAACAGTAGATCCGCAGCCCGTGAGGGCCTTTCATTAGGCTTCCTCGGCGCCGGGCGGTAGAGTGATATTGTTCCCTAGTATCTACTGCCTTGGAATAACGTCTGAAAAGGTGGCTCGAATTGTGGAATACATGTTTTCACCAAATTGACGTGAGTGTTCGTAAAAGTGGTTTGTGATTGTACGAACTATGAGCCAATATTTGTCTGCTTGGCCAATCTAACTTAGCAACGCCTTCCCGCTGTCGGCTGCATAGCTGATAATAAACAGCTAAGCCACGCTGCCAAAATCTGCATCAAACGGCAGCGTAAGGGTGACGCCCAATTCCCAGAACTCCCTCTCGGCCACGTACCAAAAGAGCATGGCGAATACGAACTCCTTAAAGAAAACCATATCCATCGTCCAAGGGTATCGTCATAACTCAGAATCCGTGTCGTATAGAAGAAGCTAGTCGCGAGCAACGGCGTTGGCGTTTTCCGCAGTCAGGGCGACATGCTTGGCCAAGACGCAGCCCTTGCCGAGGTCGTCCTTGGATGCAGAGCAGCAAGACATGACCCATGTGTCAGCCAACCTCAAGACGTCTCCGCTAGCGGCGCTCTCGCGGACGAACTCGATGCTGTCGCTGGTCTCAACTTCGACGAGCCAGTGACCTGTTGTTACCAGTTCTGGTCAGCAAATTCTCATAACTGGGCATCATGTCTGAGTTGACATACCATTGTGGTGGCGGCACGAGTCCTGGGTGTTGTCCTTCTCCTCAAAAGCCTTGTTGCACTTGGAGCAGATCTTGATGTCGTGCTCCGCGTTCTGGAGGACCTCGCGAAGCAGATGATGGAGTTGGACGCCCGAGTCCTGAGAGGCCTCAGAGGAAGCGCGGGTCGTGTGGCGACTGCTGCGCCGCTTGATGGTGTAGTTGACCGCCTTCTGATCGTCGAGATAGTCGATGATGCTGAGAACCTGCTGGCGGGTGGTTGCGCTGGCGTCCATGATCGTCTGGACTACCTGGAGGAGCTCCTCCTTGGTAGCCTCGGCAAGTCTCTGGGCGTAGTTGGTCATGATGCTTGATCCTCTAGTTCTAGTTGTCGGTGTTTCGTTGAGCGTTTCTCTTGCAAGGGGCTTTTTGTGAATGTTTTTTTTAAAGGAAGGAGATGGTTGAACTGGTCAAGAAAGTAATTATCAGGTCTTGTTAGGCGGGTGCATGTAGGTATGCGCCTACCTGCTCATGGAAGCCGCACTCGCCCTATGCGGCTTGTGAAAGAGAGCCAACAAATCGTCAAGACTCAGCATCCTGGCCTCATCCTTGCCATCATCCTTCATCATGTCTTCATCCGCCTGCTTGCCTTTATCCTTCACTCACGTGGAAGGTTGCCTTTTTGTCGAAGGAGTACAATCAAGGGGGAAAAACACTTTCTCTGGCCCTAAACTATTGATTCTTGTTTCCTTTACCGGGTATCATTATCTTCATGCCATCGCCTTTTGGATCTCCTCCCATCTCCGCTCCGCAACGCCGACAAACTCTCTGATGAGCTGCGGCTGCAACATGGTACCTCCATGTTTCGATATCGAAATGACCTTGGTCTCCACTCCGCTGCAATCAACCACCGCCGTGACCTGCTCATCGCAGAGTCCCTCCTCCAAACTGTCCGGGTCCACCAAGGTCCAGAACTTGCCTCCGGCGGGTTTGTCCGTCGTCTCCTTGCCGGTGAACACGCCCGCCGTGCAGGCGACAGGGAAGCCATGGAGCGTCAGAGGCTTGGGCTCGTCGCGAGAGCAGATGACCATCTCGCGGTCCGGATCCCAGCGGGCGATGGGGATGGTCGTATCGCGAAGTGCGGCTAGCACAGCAGCCCAGGCGACATCGAATGGGTTGCCGTCGAAGGAGATGAAGAAAATGTCGATGTAGAGCACCCAGTACGCAATCACCACCTTCTCGCCTTCTACTTTGCCATCATCGTCGTCCTCCATCTTGTCCTCTTCATTCTCCGCAGCCGCGTTATCGGCGGGCCGGGTGTACCATATCCTAAGGTCATCCGCGTCGACGAGCTTGGCGGAGTGCAGGAGGGAGTAAACCCTCGTGCTGAGAGTCTGGGCGAGTGTGGTAGGGGGAACTCCCGGAAGGAACTGCGGCGCGCATCCAGTGGCGAGCTCGATGTTGGGAACGAGCAGTTCGTAGTCCTTGAGCTCTGCGGCGCCGTCTGTCTCGGTCGTCGTCAGGGCGTTTTGGCGGCGGAAGTTTGGAATGTCGGAAGCGAGGATGGTCTCGGCGCGAACGCCGCAGATCACGGTCGTATCGCCGGTTCGAACAACAGAGCTGCCGTTCGCGTGCGTAAGGGAAGATGTGTTGATGTTGGGGATGCGAGCTTCGTCGGGACGGCGGCCGTTGCTACGAGCTGCATTGGCGGGTGCGGGCGGTTGAAGGTTGGCCAGGAGGAAAGGGTGCGGAGAGAGCTTTGCGAAGGTATCGCGGGGGAGGCCTTTCGATGTAGCCATGGCGACGGCTTGTTATCCCGCTATGATACTTCCGAAATATTCAATTGGGGTCGCCGAACTCGCAAGCGTTGTGATGGTGTCGCGGCTTCAGGCAGGTGGGATGAAGTGAGCTGGAAATTTTGAGTGGAGCCGCGCGGGCATCGGCGTCACTGTCTCCCGTGGGGCCACGACCCGAACCCGACCTAACCCCGGTGGCCCAGACGCCTCAGTCGGTCAACTACCTGTACATACGAAGTGCAGCTTGCGGCAATCACAGTCACTCGTGCTTTTGTACCTAAGGTTGCCAGCTCCCTTTTCCTTGGTGTCCTTTACTTCTCGCCAAGATCGCTCTCGTGGTAGTTGTGTGATTTTCTGAATTTCACTTCATTCAGAATGTCATCGTGTCACATAGAGTACGGACACCAGTCGAATCTGCGTCAAACCAAGAGGAAGTCACAACTGAGCCCAGGGACCAGATATCAATCTAAACGTAAAAGTCATTTTTGCAGCCTCCCGACTTTCCCGGGGGTTGGGCATCCTATGCCAGATGTGTGTACACTACCGTTACAAGCTCTAGACCCGATCTGCGAAATGAAAGATCCAGACCTCGTTCTTCGTTCCTTTTCTAACCGAGTATCATAAGCACACCCCTCCAAGGCCCCCTCACAACATTCCCGGGGGCCTCCATTTCAACCACCAGCTTTTCTTTTCGTTTCCTATACCTTCTTTCTTCTAGCAGAAAGACTTTACTGCGTCTTCTTGGCCTTGCCCGCAGCAGGTGTAGGCGCACTGTACATCCATACAGCCGAAAACAGCACGAAGCCGATGACGGTGGTCAGGATGCCGGTCAACCAAGGCCAGGCGCCAGAGATGACGTAGGAGCGCGGCCACTCGTCGTGGGCCATGTGGCGGACCGATACGGTGTTCTTCTCCTCGAGGTTGGTGAGGAAGGGGCGCTTGTAGTTGACCTTAAAGTTGAAGATGCCGTGCTGGTCGGGCAGGACGAAGGAGACAGTATAGGTGGACTCGTCGGCGGTGCTGGCCTTGGGGGAGAGCTTGAGGCGGTGGAAGGGGGAGAGCATGCTGAACTCGAGCTGAAGGTCGTCGTCGGAGGGAACGGTAAAGGGGGTCCACTTGTCCCAGGAGTACTCTGAGACGGAGATGGAGTAGGTCTGGCAAACGTCAGCTTCGGCCAAGGAGGGCTTTTTATGAGCATTTCTTTACTTACCACCTCGTTCTTGATCCGATAGATCTGGGGGTTTGTCTCGTTAGCAGCCTCGTTGAGGTGGTGCTCAATGTCGTTGACGCGGAGCACACCAATCTCCTTGAAAGTCCATCCCGCAACCCTCTTGGCGAACTCGCGGTTCCAGGTGTTGACCTCCTTTGCGGCGCCGGCAGGCTTGACCTTGGCGTCAAACCACTTGTCGCTTAACAACTCTGCAGAGCCAACGACAGTGAAACGAGCGCTGTTGCGAGCCTGAAAGGCGGAGACGAGCGCAAGCTGTTCGCCCGCAGCGAATAGGTCCGCCGCGTCGACGACCTCGGCCTGCTCCTTGGGGTTGTAGCTGTAGGCGGTCTTGGGCGCGCGCAGAATCGGGGTGAGCAGCTGTCCGCCGCCAAGGATGTGGCCGACGCCCTTGGGGAAGGCAATGAACTCGCCATCCTGGGAAAAGTAGCTCTTCAGACCGGCGCGGAGCTTGGAGGGCGCCGGGAGGGCGAGGACGTCGTGCTTCTCGGGGGCGCTGAGGGCGTCGTAGTTGAAATGGTCGACGACGAGGCCGGTGCGGTCGGCGGGAAGCGCGACGTCGATCTCAGCGAGGAGGCTGACGATGGAGGTGGGAATAGTGGCCTCGGAGGAGAGTGTGAGGAGGATATTGCCGTTAGCATTGATGAATTGGAGGAGGATGTTAGGGGTCAGGTTGGGACCAAGACCTGTATCTTGTGAGTTTCTTTCCGCGGTTTCCGTAGCTGGTGGAGCTATCGCATACCCTTGATCTTGGAGGGGAAAAGCAGAACATGGTCGTACACCCTCTCGCCAAGCTTGAAGAGCTGCAGAGACTCGCTCTTCGGCGACTCGTATGTGATGCTGAATCCGCGGCCTACTCAAGTCAATTGGTCAGCCAAACTTCTTCTCCACACCTATTAAAGCTTCGCAAAGCCTCAAGACCATCACATACTCTCCAAATCTCCCAAGAACTTCGAGTAGCCCTCCTTCTCAGCAACATCATCCAGGATCGCCAGCAGCCGGCCGCCAGACACGCTGACGGCGTGCACAGCGGCAGCCAAGAACAGCAGGCAAAGCGAAAGAAGAGACCGCATTGTCAGTCCGAAAATGAGAGAAAAAAGAAATTAAAGCCTGCGGTCTGGCTTAAGTGCGACTGAAAAAAAATCACAAGACTGCTGTGGTGGTTATGGGAAAAAGGTGAAGTCAGCCCACAGCTGGGGTGCGTTGCGTATTGCGCTGCGGCGGGAGAGCTTGATCTGCAGCCCAGCACTTTCGGTGCATGTGTCTTGAAGCTTGGGGATACGTAGCCGTTGCTGAGACTTGTCGGAGAATCCCCGGCATTGTGGGTAGCAGCCGGGCGCTTCCAGGGTTCCGAAGGTGCAAATGCTCGCTGCGCTTTTCTTAGCTTATATAAAGCAAAGTACTGCTTTTTTAGGCTAGAGCAAGCAAATTTCGCTTACTATAGTAATCTCTATATAAACTGAAATTAATTAGCTCTAGACGAACTCTAAGTTAAGGGCTAGGGCTTCTCCTATATATAAGTTAAGAATATCCCTTTCTAATTATACTAACTCCTCCTCTATAAGAGACTCCTATATTACTTATAGTAATAGCTATAAATACCCTCTCTCCTAAGCGCGTAGCTATTTAAGTACTTAACTATTTATATATATAAATATAAGCCTATTAATAATCTTAGGAGCTAATTAATTATAAGCTAAATTATATATAAAATTAAGTATTAAAAAGCTTCTCTCTAATAGGACTAAAGTTATAATATAGCTTAGTATTTATAGCGCTAATAGGGCTAGTTTTAAGTTCTAGACTTATATATACTTCCACGCTATAAGTAAGCTCTATGCGGGTGCTTAAAGGGGGGTTATTAGGTTAAATAATAAGCCTATAACTATATAAAGGTTAAGGATCTCAATATAATAGGCGTTATAATAAGTAGTAGTTAGAGTAAATCTCTCTAGCTAATTAAATATAACTACCTACTCGTTATCGCTATATATATACTATATATTAGAAGGTAGGAGGGTAGATATAATAATATTAGTATTAGTGATTTATTTTACCTAGCGGGCTTTAAATACTCTAAATATCTCTACCTAGTTAACTTAGTATATATTAGTAGCGTAGCGCGCCTCGTAGTAGTATTAAATACCCTCCTAATAGGTAAGTATATAACTAGTATAGGATCGATTAGTTTCTAATATCTTAATAGCCTTATTAATAAGTCTAAGTAGGTTAATAAGAGTCTCTATATAGAGCTAGAAAAATTTATTACTAATAATACTAATTAGTATAGTAATACTACTAGCGTTACTATCCCTTATAATAGAGCCTTACTAGCTAGTAATATTATTAAAGTAGATATAATTAAGGAGGGTACCCTTTAAATAGAATACTAATAATAAGTAACGCTCTATACTTCCCTATTAGGTAAAAGAGGAAGTAAGTAGGGCTTTAAGCTTATTATAAATAATAACTTAGAGTTACTAAAGTTAGGCTAATTATAACTATAAGGTATAGAAGTAACTAATAATACTTAAGGCCTTCTTAATAATTAGTTACTATAGAGATAGCTTTATAATATTACTAATAAGAAGGTTTAGCCTATAGGAGTTATAGAGAATAGGAATAATATACTTAAGGCCTAGTTAATAAGTAATCTCTTAGTATAAAGCTCTTATAGTACTATTTATATTAGTTATAAAGCTATTAATCTACTTAAGGTTAGGAATACCCTTAACTATAGAGATCTCTTTAAAGATAAGAAGGAGCTCTTAGGTACTCTATGTTATATTATAGGAGTAGTTAGTAATTACTTATATATACTAAAAGAAGGTAGTACTACTAGGTAATATAATAGAGATATTAATAATATAATTATTAGCGTTATCTTTAGAGCTATTAAAAGTTATATTAATATAGGGCGAAGCTTTAATAATAGCCTTAATTTTATAGTAGTAGTTATTATAGATATAAGGTAAATATACCTTATAGAGGCTATATAATAATAGTAGCTTCTAGCTAGGTTAAAATAGCGTAGTTAAGTCGTAAGTCTAGTCGTTTTTATAGAAAGTAAAAGGGTAACTATTAGTAAAAATAGAAAGTATAGTATAATAGTTTAGCTAGTCTATTAGGTCTCTAAAGGTATTATTAACTATAACTATAATAATAAGGGTAGCTATAATTAGTAGTTAGGTATAGGTTTAGTATTCGAGATATTATAAGTAGCGGTTAAGATACTTCCTCTACTAAGAGATACTAATTATAATAACCTAGCTATAGTATTTATATTACTCTTTTTAGTCCTTATTATTATAATTATAGTATAAGTAAAACGACTACTTAATAATAGTAGTTTTAAGGCCTCTTAAAGCTATCGCGATATTATTAGTAATAATAATAATAATAGTAGAGCGTTATTAGTAATAATAATAATAGTAGTAGAGGTAGTGTTATAGGAGGGAAAAAAGAGCTTAAAAGTTAGCCTAACTATAATTATTAGGCTAGGTTAGCCTTATGCTAGCCTAATTAGGCTTAGTTTAGTGTAATATCACGCTTTTATCGCTTTTTTAGGCTAATGCAAAAGCACTGCTTTTTTGGGCTAAAGCAGAAAAACTCGGAACCCTGGGCGCTTCAGGAGGGGACCCGCTTGGTGGGAGACGGGAACCTCTGATTAATCCGGATCTGGGTTAAGTTTATCCGACAACGGCTTGCTCGCGCCTGCATTCTGAGCTTCAGCATCGCGGAAACCGTCGATCAGCTATCGCAACAATCACTTGACGACGCACGATAGAGTCAATTGAGTACGAAATCCCGCACCAGCGACCATGACCTCACAGGAATACTGACTGACGACTCACAGTACCCGAAATGTCCGCCGCATCTCCCCGATTCTGGGCCGGGCCCCTCCGCTACTTGCGCTGGGCATCCCGCGAGAAGCCTGCCTACTTCTGGTCCGTCGTCCTGGGCGCCCTCGGCCCCGTCCAGCTAGCAATCATCCCCCCCGTCAGAAACTTCATCGGTGACTACAACGCGCCACCCATCCCCGTCACATACCCGGGTAAGCTCGAACTCAGGCTTGTGCTCTGGCAGGCGCATGCGGCTAACGTCAATTGTGCAGTTCCTTCGGGACCTAGGAAGCAGCTGAGCGGCTACGACGACGAATGAGGGAATGCTAGGGCCAGTCTTGGAATCGAGCGATACAAAACATAATTGCATGCACTTAAGACGGCGTTTGGGCTTCAAACAGTGACGCGGACAGGAAGAGCAGATGAGGCTCCAGGAATGAAGGGAGCTGATCGAGGCGGACCTCCATAGCTTTCGTCGTTGTGCTTGCGATACAGGATCAACCAACTCGAGTCAGGCTCGCACCGTACGCTACCAAGTTCACCATTCAAAGCTCTACCAAGTGTCTTATCTAAGACCCACTGTGGCCGAATGATATTCAGGTCAAATCCCGCGTTCTCTTTTATACGGTATCGCAAAAGACTGCGAAACAGGAACGCCAATTCTACGCTTTCCCGCATGCAAATCTGTTATGCTTCTTCCCTCACCAACTGACTTTTCGGTTGTGAGTGCCGCCAACGTCCACGTCCACGTCCATGTCCATTACCCAGTCGCCTGGCAGACTCTATCTGTCTCTTTGAACTAGGTTCCATTCGTACTGAGAGAATAGGTTAGTGATCAACCACACCCGTCGTAGTCGTCTTTACACTTACCACTCTGCCGTCGTCGTCCCCAGTGTACACGCACTGCGGCATGGGTGCAATGCATGTAATGGCCGCATCGTAATTGGCGCCCACTTCCGATCGCGGATCCACATGATCCAACCGTCGAAGTAGTTCCAGAGCCCACTTGCCGTTCTTCGCTACGGTCTTCTTCCAAACGTTGGCACGGCCTCTCTTATGGCCCGTGAAAACGAGACAGTTCTCGAGCCACTCGTTGCCTGCACCCTCGTAGAAGGCACAGGCGTGGACGTAGTCGTCTGGTTCTGTGCAGACGTTCTGGTCGAGGATGACGGTGCCGTTGATCGTGTAGAGCACCACGTTGGGCCCGGATCCGAGCATGATCTCGCCAGAAACGTCATTGATGCGGGCACATTCGACGTTTCGAGACAAAGGTAATTTTCTAATGAACTCCAAACGATTGAGGTCCCAGAGAAAGGCCTGGCCGTCGGTCGACAAGGAGATGAAGGTGCTGAAGGACTTGGAAACTGCTATGGTAGTGACCGGAGCGCGATGTCCAAAGAGCGAAGACCGAGGGAGAAGATCAACGACCTTTCCTGGAGCTGTCTGCACCGCAAAGACAGATATGACGCAGTCTTCTCCAGCCGTGATCAGTGTCTTGGAATCAGCGAATGTGGCCGATGAGAGCTGCCCAATGTGAAGATTCTCGAATAGTCCGGCCGGCTGCGGATTATTAGCTTTAGATATAGTGGCGGGGGATTTTCGGAGCCCTCTCACCTTCCTGTTGTCGCTGAAGAAGAACCGGATGCTGTTATCTGCGTAGCCCCATTCGAGGAATTTGTCGTATGGGGCTACGTTTAATCGGAAGGGCGACGCACAAATGAGGCGGTCAATTTTCGAAGAGTAGATTAGGGAAGCGACCCTCTCGTGGGATTCTGGCCGTCATTGTTAGCATAACTTCAGTCTCATAAAATCCGATCACCAGTCAGGGGGAGACAGAGCTTGGGTATAAGCTTACCAAGTAGAGGGTGAGACAGTCTGGTCAGGGCATATACCGATGTGTCTAGACGTCTGATCGGGCAAGACACATAGTCACGAGCGGGATGCGGGCGAGTGAAGACCTGATGTGGCGTCTGACCAAAGTTGTGAATAACTCCAGCGGTGATTCGCCGCTCTTGGGGATCGCTGATGTTGTCCAGGTCTGTCGCACCGCGGTATGAGAGGTGGTGGAAGACGTTGAGGTTGTCGATCGCGGCATCGCCTCTTTGCTTGTGTCCAAAAATCAGGTCGATCCAGTTGTGCAAGTGCTGGCTGACATAAGGGCTCTCAAGTGCTTCACGATGCTTGGCAATGAAGATCTTAGGGTCGCCCTTGGCCCACGGTGGAAGAACAACGTTGTTGACCTTCGCGCCTGTACTTTCACGGTGGCCGAAGTTGTACTGGTTGATGTTTGTCAAGAACTCGGGCAGGCAGAAGAACTCGGGGATCAACTCTCGGATGTCAGCCTTGTTGTCGCACGAGGCTGATTGCCACGCGTGGGGGATCGACTGGAAGAGACGATCAGCATGGTCAAAGGAGCCTCCTTGAAGGAGGATGTACGATTGAACGAAGGGTGGCAGACGAATGAGGTAAGACGACACAATCATGGCGGATGAGTAGTGGGTGCCATAGTGGAAAGGAGTTTCTCCAATCTCAGCCAAGGCGTTGTATGACTCCCTGAAGCCTGCGACTCGACCGGCAGTTTGAGCTCCCATTGGCTTGGAAAGATCACGGAAGGTCGCGGGATCACTCAAGTTCAACTCTTCGCTCGTATAATCAGCCAAGACCCAGGGGAAGACCGGGTACTGCGTGAGATCATTAAAGGTTCGACCGGCCATCGTGTTGACAAGCATGAGGTAGTGGAAATTGGACATCTCGCCCTTTTGCCACCTTCGCATCGCAGGGTTCCACGAAGATGAGTTGAAAATGCTTCCGAATTTGGACCCGAATCCCTGCGGCTGTTCCTCTGAAACCTTGAGTGCCTCCAGTCGCCAAGCGTCCTCAGGATTAGGGAGCGAGGTAGCTGCGTTGGTGTGCGGTGCTTTGCCCATCAGTTTGCCAAAGACCTCGTCTCTGATCACCGGATTGATTGACGTCAGCAAATAGCTGCGACCATCCGTGAAGAAAACCTCGATGGCCACATCTCGGAATAGGAACCTGCGCTTAGAAATGCTGATAACATCGTACCACCTCCAGCTCCGTGACTCTTGCTCACTTCGGCTGGAGCTCTGGCGTTGCTCTGAAGTCTTGGCATCCGTGATGATCTCCGAGAAGGGATCTCGCTCTTCTGAAGGAGCCTGCCACGCGTTGACGATCTCGCCCGATGCACATTGAAAGACATTATCCATGATATACAAGGCTTCTTTTCCAATGATGAGGATACCCTCGCAAGCTTCGAGACCTACGATGCGCGAGATGTTGTAAACCGCCTGGACCTGATCCCCTTGCTCAAGTCGTCTCATAACCTTGCGGTTCTTGTCTTCGAAGCCGTCGTCGCCTTCGTTTGCGTCATTTGGATCGTCAACCAACTCAAAATCCTCTTCAGTTCCCACGCCAGACTCGTTAACGTCTTCTTCCTGCTCAGTATCTGGAGATGACTCGCTGTTCTCTTTGCTGCCGTCGAGGCCAAGTTGCGCTTGGGATGAAGCAGGGGTCACTGCTTTGATGGGAGACGGGGAGATCTGGGCTGGAGCCATGTCCGTATTGACCTTGAGCGAAGCGGGCGTTGTTGGCACCTCCCCAGCTCTTCGTTTCGGCTGATAGTCTGCGTGCTTCCTGGAATAGTCTGGGAGAAGTCTCAGGCGCATGCGATTGCGACCTTCCGTTCGATCGAGTTTCCATTTCAGCTGTGTTTGCTCGGCAAAGACAGCGCCAGGCCGGCGAAGGTCGAGATCCATCTTCAAGAATGCCGCGGCGAGGAAGGCCATGTCATCTTGCTGGTCCTGGGTAAGGCGTTGGTGCTTGAAGTGCTCACTATTGAAAATGCTCTTCATCCAGGCTCCATTGGCCATGTCGTGGCGGAGAAGAACGTTGTCAGTCGTGAGTGCCTCCGTCTGCCAGTATTTCAACCGATCCTTGCGCTTTGCCAAACGGTACTTAGCCGAGTCGATAGTCCGGTTGTTTTCAACAGCAACGAATTCTTCCCAAATTTTGGATATACCACCAAAGAAGAAAGCGTCGATCGACGCGCGGTGCTTGTCAACCCATTCGATGAAAGTGTCGTCGTCAACTTCGGTAAGCTTCACAGCGAAGTCCTTTGTAAGATGTTGTTGATCCGGCTGCACACACTGGCGGAAGAGAATTTTGGCTTCGTCTGGCTTTTGGACCAACATTATGCGCATGATGTTGACAGCGGAGACTCTAATTGCGACTCTGGAGTCTACCAATTTGGTGTAGAGCTGATACCAGAAGAGCTTCATGTATTCCTCTTCATGTGAGAGACACCCTAATATGGGTGCGGACCAGTATAGGATCTTGCTCATGAACTCCTTCGCGCTGGAATCCAGAGTGTCTGGGTCATCTAATTCGGAGAAGCGAAGCAGAAGCAGCTTGAGGAAGCACTGACGTATTGTCGATACAGCCTGGCTGCACAAGCGTACGCTCTTCATACTAGCAATTTCAGGGCGTTGTAGGTACTCCAGCAGCATGCCGGCGAACTCCAGCATCGGCACCGTACCGTTGATGAACCAACCCTCGAATATCGACTCGGTGACGTGGGCGGCAAGCCTGCCCATGTTGGTCAAAGTTTTTGGCTCGCAGAGAGCCTTCTGGTTCTCTTGAACATGACTCCCGAGCTTCTGAAGCGTGGCGCGAAGGACAAATGACTCAAAATACGCCTGGTGCTCTTGAAAGCCAGGCGGTATTCTCAAAAATAAGCTGAATCCGGGGAACTCCTTCCGAGTGAATACTTGGTCGATGAAGACGTTGACGACCAGCTCCAACAGACTGTCAAGAGTAGCACTGCTCGACTGTTGAGATGCAAGCTGCTTCTTTGGCGACATGACAGGTGCAAATCGAGCAGAACTAGGAGCCTGCGGAGAATGTTGGTTGGTTAGAAGGACGAAACCGGATGCCTTTCGCAAAGGGGTACCGCGAGGATTGCCCATGGCAGCAACGGCGTCGGTACTTGTCGTCCGAACAATCGGTCCAGGCTGAGAACCAGCAAGGGGACGGATCATAACATCTCCGCCCTCAAACGTCAGCGCTGAGTCGCGAGAGTTGAGTTCTGTTTCCGGGGTGACGGCATCGGTGCTGACGATGATGGGATACACCGCCCAAAGGAGATATCTGACGTATTCGGACGTGAGGGCGAAGTCACGGAATTCCTGAGAGCGGGTGTGCAGATCGGATAAGAATCGAATGACAGTGTGAAGCATTGGTGCATTGTTCGATATTCTCTCGCTGTCACGTTGGGTGTTTCCTAAGAAATGTAAGCGCTTAATTGTCGTCAATGTGCAGACGACATCAATTACCTCTTGAGTCAAGGCCTCTGGTTTCCATCGATTTGGCCCGTGGTCGTGTCTCAAGCCCCTCGAAGCCACTTGCTTGCAAATTTTGTGGCTTCTGCGGTGAGTTGGGATCCTCTTGATGCTTCAAGACGTCCTTCAATCCATGCTGCAGCATCGAGGTCATCACTTGTAGACTCTCCGGGTAGACGATACGGGCCTTCCCAAACATCTCGAGAAAGTTGGAGAATTCAAAATTGCGCTCCAAGTCGATTTCAGCCACATCGACACCAAAGAAGACGCAGAAGCAAATTGGCCACAACGAAGAAATATGCCACCAACGCTTCAGACGATGAGCCATAATCGTGAAGCCTCCTGTCTTACCCGAAAACTTGGCTGTGTATGCGGAGCCGTGGGTAATTAACAGTCTGGCCAGGATCTTGCTGCCATTTACCACTGTTTCGGGGTCGTCGCTCGCCAAAAGGTACAGCAACCACTGGTCCATACTCAATAAGGATAATCGGGTTGCATCTGATGTTTGTCTCACCTTGTTGGTTACTGTCCTGGCGAACTTGCTGATGTTGGCTCGGTTGCCCTTCTCACACAGGAGGTCGGAGTACATGCCCAGAATCTTCGCCCCGAGCTGCTTCTTGGTGAGAAAGCAAGACGTGGAGGAGTTTGAGGGAGTGTTGGAGTCGAAGGTCGCTCTTCTTGCGAAGCCTGGTGTAGGTGATCGAGTAATTGCAAATATAGGTCGCGGTGTCCTAATCAGAGAGGCAGTGGGCGAGTGATATGCGTAGGTAATGAACAAAGCGAGAGATCTGTGTACTTCTGCCGTATAGTTGCACTTCACGAGATGCTCCAAAGCACTCATGAAATGTGGCAATATGTCCTCTGAAATAGACTCCGCCTTCATTGCATCAAGCAGCCGCTTCACAATTCCTATTCACGTCAGCAAACGTCATGATAATTCCAGCCAGATGAACGTACTCATGCGCATCAAACGTCTGCTATTAAACTGATGGTACTTGCTCTTGACAGAGAACGTCACGAACTGCTTGTAATACAGTTCTTGAGTGATGGGAGCTGACCGCCGCCAAGTATCAAAGTCAATGAGCAAAATGCGATACGCCAAAGGGTTGACAATAAAGGATTCCAGCGGTTCAGCATGCTTGTATCCCACGAAATCAAGAACCAGGCTCAAGATCTGGAAGCTCAGTCGATCTCGCTCCTCATTTGTAATGGGGAGCCGTAGGTTAGCATTATCAGCGCCGAGATTGACGGTATAGCCCAGCTTGGCCCGAAGAAGCATGCCGAGAATAGCATAGCCATTATCGCGCTCCATTGCCTCGCTGTTTCTCCAACTCTTCCTGATGCAGAGAAAAGTCATCTCAACAGCACGCACGGTCTCTTCGACAGTATTGGCGCGCTCAACGATCTTAAGAGCCAACGGCGTAAAACCTGCCAGGCGCCAGAAATTATCGTCAAAGTAGGCGGGCGTAGCGGCAACTGGATTTCCACTCATGACAGCAATACCGTGCGACCGGGCCAAAGCATCGAGAAGACATGGCAGAGCGGCGTTGACTGCGATGGCTGAACCGCTCCTGTGGGTCATCTGAATCAAGTTTGTGGCCGCGTTGCGAGGAAGTGATCGGTAAAGCTGGGTATCTTGGTACACCCCGTCTTCTCGGAAGACGGCAGCTGGGAGGATGCTCAGCAAGATCTTGTTTTCGGGAAGCAGGCTTCCGGCCTTGTCTCGAATAGCCCTGATAATGTCGGAACTCTCATCTCTACCCGGGTGGAACACCTCATTCCTTAAGCCCAGAGAAGCGGAAGCCTCATAAGTCTGGAAGCCGCCCAGGCTATCCTGGAAGTTTCCTTGGTACTTTGGTGAGAGTCCATAGTGGACAGCCAAGAAATCGTCACTTAGAACGTCCTCAAAGAGATGCGCAGATGCAAGGGACCACTTGGAGAACACCAATGACGGTCCCAGCTGGCTTGAAAGATCTCTTGGCGTACCCAAGAATGCCTGAACGGTGTGAGGCTTGGTATTGGTGGAAGCAAAAGAAGCAAAACTCTCAGTGCTGCCATTTGTGAACGGTGGCGTGGAGGGATATGAGCATTTGATTTGCTCGACAAACTCGCCATTGACGTACAGGGAAGCCTTGCTGGCTGTCATTGTCTTTGGCCGTCTGTGAACAATAGCGACATGGTACCATTGCTTCTCTCTGAATGCCATGCTCTTGAACCTAACACTTGGCCTGCTCGATGTAACGGACGTTTGCAGAATGAAGTTATGAGTATCCCTCTCGAGATACATGAGAAGAAAGCATGTCTGGGTAGCATCAAACACGCCAAAAATGGTGGTGTGAGCTGCAGGGTCATATCGATCAATCCGGATCCAGGCTGTGAAGGTGTAGCCAGAAGATGAGTTTGGTGGAAAAGATCGGCCCAAGGTTGGTAGTTCAATAGATGAGTGGCCGTGAAGGGATAGATCAAACTGAAAGAATGGAGGTCCGGTGTAAGTTGATGCCATTTCCAGACAGAATTCCGATGCTTCTGGTGATGCATTGGCCAGCAGAAATTGGGTATCTGAGGGTTGGTTGACACCCAAGTACATAAGCTTCTTGCAGAGAATGAGCAGCTTCTCCTTCTCGGTTTTGTCAAGTTTCGAGCTAGGGTCAAACAGGACTCGGAGAAAACGAGAGAGTACTCCAGTGGCGTGAAGCGCAGCAAGGTTGGAGAGGGATACTGAGACCACGCTCGACATGACCTCAAGGGCAACCATTGAACAGGGGTTTGCCGGCAGGTCCTCCGCTCTTGGTATCGACTCCCAGAAGCCCACGACAGTGCGCAGAATCTCCGAGTTGCGAAAGATTGCCTTCTTCGAAACGATTTCGCGCACTTCCTGAACGATGTCTCTCGTCTCCTCAGGCGTCGATGTTGTCGTCGTCGTCGTCGTCGTCGTCGCCGCCGCCGTCATCGCCGTCAATGTTGCTTGTTCCACTTCGTCTTCGGCCTTGGCATCTTGCGCTTCCTTCTCCGCCGTCTTCGTCGTTTTCGTCGTTTTCGTCGTTTTCGTCGTTTTCGTCGTCTTCGGCGTATGCGCAATCGCCTGGCACAAACCGTCTATCCTCTTGTCTTCCAGTGAGAAGGCCAGCAATTTGCCAAATATTTGGCAATTCGTCCACAAATCCGAGTCGCTCCCGCCCAGTCCCACGCTTGCGATTGTCTGTTCCAGTGCCTCCCATCCGCCTCCTTCAACTCGATGACGAAAGTAGCGTTTGTTGCCCGGGTGATCTAAGAATGCCGCCGCAAAAACGTCCAATACAGCTTCGATCAGGCTGAACAGGCCCTCCTTTTCCTCGTCAGTACGGCGTTGCGGGTTGTAGAAGCCTGAAAAGGAGCGCAAAACGTCGAGGAGGCAGACGAAGCCGCGCAGATGTCGGAAGTCATCCTGCGGTGGGCTAGGAGGTTCGGTCGCTGCTATATGTTGACGAACCTGCCGTAGACTCTTGAGGAGTATCGTAAATTGGGGATAGCCATCGTTGGATCGTTGGCGAACGCCGTTTGCCAGACCATCGAGAAGGCCGCGAAGGATCTCGGTAGCTTTGGAGGTCGCGTGCGTGGACGCCGAGGTCGAAGAGCGGTAGCGTCTCGGGACTTGTAGTGTTGCCATTGTTCTGCATGTAGTCGCTGCAGGTAGCTGTTTATTTCATTCCAAGACTTGAGGCCCAGCACCCGGCGAAGAGGGTGACAGGCAGCGGCCAGGACAGCGGCATCGAAAGGAGAGTGATGGCGGCGGAAGGCAGCTCCAGCCTCAGCGGAGCTAGATAGGTAGATGCGGGCAGAAGTCGGGCAAGGAAAATCTGCAGTAGATAGTGAAGGGGGTTTTCAGAGAAGAAGGAAAAAGTGCTTTCTGTTGACAAGAGGTCTGCAGCTATGCGTAGTTTCCTCCTCACGAAGAAGGAGCTCCCGTCTGCTTCTACTTTCTGAGTGTCAGGGTCAAGGTCCGCGGTGCGCGGTGTGGCTTGGCCGTTACCAAAGGCGGCCGATAGACAGTGGGGCAAATCCCCAATGACGTCCCCCTCGATCAGAAGAACTGGGCTGTGGAACGCAGGAAGTCTGTAATAATCCCCCTATCTCTATTCCTGCTCCTTTTTCAGCATCTGCACGCACCTCGTGCCTCTTTTTTTTTTTTTTTTTTTCCTTCCCCTCTTATGGAGTGTTTACACTGAGTTCGTCTGGAAATGCAGGCGTACACAGATAGGAAGGATTCGAAGTTCCAGAGCTCAGGTAGGGAGGTAGGTTCACAGTGCTTCCTCAGCCAGATTAGTGGGGTAAGAATGGTGGCGGTGCAGGATCTGACCTAAGGTAGGCACCTTACTTCTACCTAGGAACCTTGGGTACCATACGCTGAAGGATTCCGGTTCACTGAGACTTGCCGTTCCGGCCTTGGAGGAGCTTTATCTGGGTCGTAACAGTAAGCGATGCCGAAGCAGCTTAGACCCAGGTCCGCGTCCCGGTTCCCGTCTCGTCCCCGTCGCATAGCGCGGTGCTATTAATGGCTCGACTGGAGCTGCTTTGACAACCTCACTGCTTTATGACCTGAGAGGTGGTTCGAGCATGTTACGAGGTCAGGTATCTACAATATGCAGCTCGCAAGGCCGTACATACGTACGCAGTACACTTCTTGGTGTCGAGTCTGGCTTCAATAATTGCAATATCGAGAGCTCGAAATGGACGTCGGGGTCAGTAACAAGGCTTACCTTGCTGCTCGGATTGCGCGATGAGCGAACGAGAGACAGCCACGGCTTCCGACTCGGTGCTTTGCAGAGAAGACAGCAGAGCGGACCCTGTGAAACATGATTGCTTCATCCAATTCGAGCACCACTCATTCAAGTGCCGAGTTGAGCGAAGAGATTTTACCCAGCCTGGGGCTAGATTTGCTGACGTGAATGTCTTGATTGCCTGAATAGTGGACAAATAGCGGCCGAGCAGTATTTGTGCCGAAGTCGAGGTATTCAGGTGAACACCCTCTTTGACGCATGAAACCCTCATAAAGCTAGACACACGAATCAGTGGGCATTGGCCTATCAGTCTTGCGTGTTATTCGAGTCAGCGACTGTTTGACTGCCCTCCCGCCGTCCCTCTTCTGCCTTTTTTGATGCAGCAACAGAGACAGAGTCGGGTCAATTGCCTGTGTGTCATGACTCCGTTGACCGGGGGTGGCTTGGCGATTGTCAATTCGGGGATCGGGCATCTTGTCACTGGAACCTGGGGCCTGGTGCTGCACACTTGTCCAGTCGCTGCATCTGGGGATAAGCTTGGGTGGCTCGGGTAGTTTCAGTTTGCCCTCTCATTGACGCCGAGACACGAGACTCACCCAGCGCTGGATGGAGTGCTTAGCGATGGCGGTCACATTCGAGAGCGCAGGCTCGTTGCGCTTCGAGCAAGAGTTTCGCGTATCGCGGGGTGCTCTTGGTTCAGAGTGTTGGAGTGCAGTCCGCCAATATGGTGTCAAGTCGATTCATTATCTCTGGTGTTTGGACAACGACACCCGTACTGGCTGCATCCATATCTAGCTGGCGGGAATGTCCCCAACTATCGCTTTGGGCGAGACAAGATAGTGTGTTGAGATGCGGTTTTTGCATTGACAAAGACTCGCAAGCTCATGGCGTTTTTGAGCACGAACGCTGACGGGAAACAATGTTTTCTCGCAGCTCAATGTTGAGATGCTGTCGAAGTCGTTGTTCGGTCTTTTTCCGACAGTGATGTAGGGTATGCCTCGTCATCGCCATCAGGCAACCCGGATGACTCCTGATCCCCGGATTCCTCTTCTCCCTGAATAAACTGAAAGTGCAGAGCCACCCGACTCTCTGTCGCTGGGTGGTCCGTAGCAAAGCTCCGGGCCAAGAATGTCCCCCTCAGGCAGCAGCTCAGGCAGACAGCTCCCACGCCAAAAGGCCTCCGATGACGGGAAGGCAGGCGAAAGTGAGGCACGTGCCAGGCACCACACGGGCGTACCATCTGACCTGTGGGTCAGACGTTCGGGCTAGCTCGGATCAGCGTAGCGTTGGTACTGGGCCTTGCCTCCCCGACTCTACTTCACAGTATGCCCAGCTCGCCGCCGTCGTTCATGAACCTGGCTGGGAGCTTGCGCTGAAGGCTCCCAGCCCCGAAGCGCCGAGCATCCACCGGTAAGTGAGACGAGCAACAAAAGCTCCAGTGGCTGCCATGCCCTGTGTTCCTCTGCCTTGATTTTAATCCCAGTCTGGCAGCAAACCCCGAGAGACCTAGCAAGAGCTGGACACCTTATTAAAGTTAATCGCAACATCATTGAGCGAGCAAGTATGTAAGATAATTGCTCAATGGAGCGGGCGGTACGCCGGCAGCTACATTACGTACTAGAAGCTAAGGGTAGCTAGCACCGCAGTTTGGGTCGATGACATGGCCCCGGTCGTCCGAGGTCAGGCCAACACTCCCAGGAAGGAATATTGAAGGAGAAGAAGACGGTGACAGGGTATTATGGGATTGAACACGACAATGCGGCTCTCTTGACCTCTGTGAATGGTCGGTAGCACAGTTCAACGAAACGACGAAAGCTTCGAGTGTCGAGATAAGACGGGATGGCAGCGCTTGTTAAGCTTCAGGGTCCTCCGCATAGATAGCCGTGAATCACCCATCTCGTTACGCGTTATCGCATGCAGCGCTATGCAGGATATGCGGACTGTGTGGGTGCCCAGTGGGTCGGGAGGGGAGAGCTCTCTAGAATGGGTGAATAATGCGGAAGGGGCGTTGATAGTGCAGTACATCGGCTGACGGGGAGCAGCGACCAAGCAAGTGTCTGAAGCTGGCGTAGCAGGCAGTGCTGGTTCGTGCCTCGCGTCCGTGATGAGCTATGTTCGCTTGCTTAATCTGGGGGCTAGGTAGCTTTCAAATAGCTTTGTTGAGCCGAACCGGGGTAGCTTCGCAATGTCTTGGGTTGAAGATGATTCCGGGCGTCTTGCTAGCCATGCCTCGCCGAGGGCGACAAACTTCACTGCGGCCTTGGCCCTGAGCCGTGGGTATGACGTCGGAGCTTTGATTGTGACTCTACAGCGGTTCAGCTCCATTTCTTCTTGTCGTCTGACAGACCGAGCACAGAGGTACAAACTATGGCCAAATTATGAGCCCCGGAGAAAGAGGAGATAGGCGCGAAAAAGTTGTTTCGGATGGGATAGACGTCAAAGAAAGACCGAAGCTGTTCATCGGACTGGAGAGAAGCTTGAGATGAAGCTTCCATGGCCGTTTGGTGGAAGGGGCAAAATCCGAGAACGGGCCATCCAAACTACTGCCTGTCGACGAACCCCGACTGACGGGAGACAGCAAGTACACTCCTATCGCTCATCCGCAGTTTCCCATCCCAAACGCATTCCGTATCGAACAAGGTGCTTCTGGAGACTCTCCAGGGAAACCCCAAACGTGACCCTCCCTTATCGCATTGCCGAGGAAACCCTATCGAGTCATTCCATTGGCTCCATGCCCGCGGCGCTAAGCCGGTTTCGGACCCGTCAGCCACCCATCAGCTCTTATCTTGGTCGGCTGCGTCACACTGGGGCGCGCAACTGTCCTAGGGCCAACCGATAACAGCGCCTGCGAGCCTACCTACCTTACCTTCCTACCAGGTACTTCGCAGTACCTCCAGGCCCAGCCTTTGTTCCTTACCTCACCAGGAGGTGTGCGCACGCAACCGCTTTCGCTGCCTTCCCTTTATATCTAGTCGCACCCGCTCTCCAAACATTCCCCCTTCCCCCGTGTGTCCCATCTCTCTCTCACATTCCCTCCCTCTCCTCTCTGCGTTGATCATCCATCAGAACAAACCCATCGCGTATTCGTCATTCTCTGGCGGCTTCCAGTATTTCCTCTTCTTTACTGTGCTTTCCAACGTCTCCGGTAGACTCTAGACTCGTTACCGTAACATCATCGCCATCATGAGAGGCTTCATCGGTGCCGTGGCCGGCCTGGCCGCCGTCGCCAGCGCTAGCCCCTCCCTCTCCATTCAAACCATTCACGACGGCATGGCTCCCGTTCTTTCTGCCACCAACGCTGAGGCGGTGCCAAACCAATACATCATCAAGTTCAAGAAGCACGTTTCGGAGTCCGGCGCTTCAGACCATCATAGTTGGGTCCAGAAGATTCACTCCTCGGCTCAGGACGAGCGCCTGGAGCTGCGCAAGCGCAGTCAGGAGACTCTTGTCGGTGATGTTTTCCACGGATTGAAGCACACCTACAAGATTGGCAAGGACTTCTTGGGATACGCCGGTCACTTCGACGAGGAGACCATTGAGAAGATCCGCAGACACCCTGACGTAAGTTCGACGACCCTGACTCCTCTGCCCACACAGGGCCCAAACACAGGACCCACCACCGCTTTGGTCTGCATATTGGCGTCACATTACCCACTTCGGTTCGGACAGCGTCGGATCGGCTATTGAAGAAACCATTCATGTCTGAATCAGTTGCTAATGGATGTTCACGCAGGTCGAGTTCATCGAGGTCGATTCCATTGTTCATACCCAGGTTCCCGTCAAGTCCCTGGTCGAGGATAAGTGCGACGGCGAGCTCGAAAAGCTGGCCCCCTGGGGTCTGGCTCGTGTCTCCCACCGGAAGTCCCTGGGCTTCGGCACCTACGACAAGTACCTCTACGCTGCTGATGCTGGCGAGGGTGTAGACGCCTACGTGATTGACACCGGAACCAACGTTGATCACGTTGACTTCGAGGGTCGTGCCAAGTGGGGCAAGACCATTCCCTCTGGTGACGCCGATGCTGATGGCAACGGCCATGGAACTCACTGCTCTGGTACTATCGCTGGCAAGAAGTATGGTGTCGCCAAGAAGGCCAATGTTTATGCTGTCAAGGTTCTCCGATCTAACGGCTCTGGTACCATGTCCGACGTCGTCAAGGGTGTCGAGTGGGCTGCTACCTCTCACACCGAGCAGGTCCAGGCTGCCAAGGACGGCAAGCGCAAGGGGTTCAAGGGCTCTGTCGCCAACATGTCTCTTGGTGGAGGCAAGACCCAGGCTCTCGACGCTGTCGTGAACGCTGCTGTCGACGCTGGTATTCACTTCGCCGTCGCCGCTGGCAACGACAACGCTGATGCCTGCAATTACTCCCCCGCTGCTGCCCAGAAGGCTGTCACCGTTGGTGCTACTGAGCTCGGCGACCGCCGCTCTTACTTCTCCAACTACGGAAAGTGCACTGACATCTTCGCCCCCGGTACCAACATCAAATCCACTTGGATCGGCTCCAAGTACGCCGTCAACACCATTTCCGGCACTTCCATGGCCTCCCCCCACATCTGCGGTCTCCTGGCCTACTACCTGTCTCTCCAGCCTGCTTCTGACTCTGAGTACGCTGTTGCTGCCATCACCCCTGAGAAGCTCAAGAAGGCTTTGATCTCTGTCGGAACCGTTGGCGCCCTCAGCGACATTCCTCGCGATACCCCCAACGTCCTTGCCTGGAACGGTGGTGGCTGCAACAACTACTCTGCCATTGTCGAGGCTGGCAGCTACAAGGTTGAGCAGGCCAAGGAGGTTACCATTGACGACCTCGAGAAGGCCATTGAGGAGGACTTCGAGGTCCTCTCTGGCAAGGTTGTCAAGGGCGCCAAGAACGTCGGCAACAAGGCCGAGAAGTTTGCCAAGAAGATCCATGAGCTCGTGGATGAGGAGCTGAAGGAGTTCCTCAAGGAAACTGCCTTGTAAGCATTGCTAACCGGAGCGCTAGACGAGACTACCTATTACTTCCTTTCCTTACGGTTTCTCTGGGTCAAGACAGTGTACGCATAGGGTTATATTGCGGGATGGGTTGGGATGGATGCATCGCTTCATGGCTACATACAGATCTCACAATACGAATTAAGTCTCCTTGAATTACCAATCGTGCTCCCATGGTGTTGTTATAATTAGTGTAGACGGATGTCGTACGGGTTGGTTGGTCCCTTCGTCCAAACTCCCTTACTAACTGGCCAAGTCACTCGACAACGATGGCTTACCTCAAAACTATGGAAGCGTTACCTGAGTAAGACCGCCTGTCAGATATCGAAATTTGCCTCGGTGGTGTTCAGCTTGGACAGGCTCGCGGCAAATGCATCTCTCATAAATCGCCGCCAGTTCCCATCGAGCTGTGCGCGTTTATCTGCGTAAGAAATTGAGCGACATACAGCTTTACATCCTTCATCCTGCACCGGGAGGCCCATTTACACTTTGCAGTCTCGCATGGCCCTCTGGCTGGAATGCTGTGCTCTCCGTCTCGGGAAGGAATGACACAACAGCTGGCTCCTCCCAGCGCCACCTCATGCCTGCCCAAACCAGGGATCGGACCCCTCTCCTTCCTCTGGCAGTGATGGATGTTCCTTCTCTCGTCTTTTCTTCTGAGAGTTTACTCAGCCCCCAAGGAAAGAGCCATGATGGACTTCCAGGTTCATGAGGTTCATGCGCCGTTCTGTCCGGAGCATGGTTCATGGCAGTGCCTGGCTGATGACATCTATCCGCCACTCTCTGTCGGTCAACCTCAATAAACCAAGATACAACCTTCTCCTCCGTGACCCGATGCTCTCGCGGCTTGCTTTTGGTTAGCTAACCTCACACATGAACCATCAGCAGCCTCACTTGAATCCTTCACTATCCGTCACCTCTATACCTACTATTCCCTTCTTCGCCCTGCGAGGGGAACTTCGTGGGAGCATTCATCCAAGATGCGCCGATACAACAGTACTAAGTCGACGTCGGGCCTGAGCAGGTCAAAGTCTACAAAGTCTACGTGCTCGTTTCGTTCTGCCATAGAGAGGCTGGAGCATATCGACCCCGCCATCGCCGACAGAGATGCTCACCTCGCCGCTACTCTCTCCTTCTCTCGCTCTCGTTCCACACCCGGCACGAGTGCTTCGGCGTCTGTGTCCGGCCGAACTGTGCGCGGCTCTCGGCTGGGACACTCGGGAGATACCGAGGATAGCTGCGACACGACAATGGACGGTAATTATGACGGCACTGGGGTGCGACGACGGAAGAGTGTACGATTCGCGAGGCCAAATCAGAGGCTTGATACCGGCCGTACCGCTCCATTCGTAAGCTCGTACACCACCAACTACATCGAATCTCTTCCGCCTGTAGAAACGTATTTACCTGCAGAACAGCCTATCGCCCCCTCCTCTACCCCCACAAAGCTGCGGAAATCGCGATCAATGGTCACGCCCACTACAGAACACCGAAGCTTGAGAGCGCCCAAGTCCATGAGCTTCCTCAAGACTGGCACCATGAATCCACAGCCAGGTATTCGAACGCCGCACTCTCTGAGGAGGCCCTCTACGAATACTCTAACGGTACCAAAGAATGGCACTCTCCGCAAAAAGGCTCGCAAAGTCTCAAACGGTCTAAAAACCAAGTTGAAGTCCTTTTTCCGTCGTAGCAAAACTGCCGCAGGTGAAGATGAGGGCAGGGGCGTCGAAGCCAGCGGGCCAGCCGAAGAGGATGACGACTACATGGACATTGTCGATCCAGTGCCGGATGGATGCTCCATGTCACAAGTCCCTTCGCGAGTGCCTTCACTCCATAACGCCTCCTCGGCCCAAAGACTGCGATCTCGCCAAGGCAGCATAGAGAGCATCGACAGCGGGAGAAAGATTTCGGATGACAAGTCGCGTGTTACCAGTTGGACAAACTCAGATACACAAACCCTCAACAGTCAAGGAACTTGGGGAGAGAAGGAAAGACAACGACTTTCGGTAATCAAGGAGATTGGACCTCACGTTTCGTCCTCATCTTTCCGCCGGCCTGCATTGAATGAACGCAATCGGTACGAGTTCGAAGCTCTGCCTCCGCAGCAAGAAGAGGCATCACACGCTCCTGTCCCAACGGTAGATGACCAGAGGGTCTTTTCAGCCTTGATGAGTCGACTGAGTGAGGTCAAGGAAAAGGAAAATCTTCGGCGACAAGCCTTGCGGCAGAATAGCTTTGATGATCTGAGGACAATCAGATGCGTACAGCCAGAGGACGACATTTTTCAGGACAGCCAATCAGAATTGCTTCCTGAGGCTTGTCATGGTGACGCAAGAGAGGACGATTCCTTGTCTTCGTCGGGCAGCGTTGTCCACCATCCCAAGCGCTCAGCTTCGGGAAGTATACCTTACAAAGCCTACCCAGAGCCTACAGTAGGTGACGAGAAAGAGAACCTTCCCGTCATGGCCCCTGTATCGAATGGAGACGCCCTAGCTGCGCCCAAAACCTTGTCAACTCGCAGGTCTGCGTTTTTCGGAAGCCCGACATGCCACTTGTTCAGGACTACAAGCCCTTACCGTCGAGCATTACAAAAGTCTATGCAGGAGAATCCTGAGGTCTCACCCCGAATTCAGTCGCCAACGTTGTCTGAGATGCTCCCAACTATGAATCTGGACTTGGTCACCACCAGGCGCCATCCAAGTCTTTCTGTCGAAGATCCACGACTCACTTACTCAGACAGCATCTACTCGGACCAGTATCTCTCACCGAAGAGCAACCCGCCAACATTGGGTAAGATCGTGAATGGCTCTCTTCGAACACGAAACCAAACCCTCGGCTCCTCCGGGAAGCAAATAAGTCTCGCATGCTCTGAGAGTTTTGACAGACTCCCGAGCGAGCATGATTCGGATACAAATACCATCTCCAGTACACGCCATGCAAGATCTGGTGCTCATACTGAACCACGAGAACCGTCCATATACAAAGCCGCAAGGTCAACAGACCATATGCGGACGCCCTCGTACGCAAGCTCTTTTGAGTGGAAGACCTACTTGTCCGCCAACATGTCCAAGCCTGACTTGCACGCGCCGCCAGTCGCCAGGGACTTGGATGAGGTTCGCTGCGTGAAACCAAGCTTGCCCACATCGAGACACGTACGTGAGGGAGCGCAGATTGACGACGATTCTCCCGTCCTGTATCGGTCACCTGATCTCGAGAAAGCCGGCAAGTACCATACACCACTGCGTACGACGAGCCACAATCGTCAGTCGTCATCTGCTAGCCGCGTTGAGATTGGTCATCCTGCAAAATATTCTACCTCAAGCAGAGACGAGAACACGATTCCATACTCCGATAACCGCGTGTCGGGTCGCATTCGCGGGATGTACGGACCTCCCCCCATACCGCCGAGAAGTTCGCTGAGAACGGTACCTTCGATGCCCGTACTCCAGACGCGGTCGACTCAGAGCAACATTCCCGTGAAGTCGCCAAAGCGGAGTTTGCGCGGTATGGATACTTTGGCGGAGGTAAAGCCGGCTGAAACTCAGCAGAAGTCGAAGACGCGGTCGCCTATGAAGCTGGTCAGACGTGCTGGGATACGCCACGGCATCAAGCCATCAGTTTCCAGCCCAGGACTCGCCATGACTGTCGAGCGGCAGTTTGGCCCCATACTTTCGAACGAACAAACGGAAAGGGGCTCCCCAAGAGAAAGGTGGCAGAATACCAGCGACCGTCGTCTGCTCGACTCATCCGACAGTCCGGACTTTTCAGACACCACCGGCTCTGACGATTGGAGGGCCCAAAAGGTTGGCAGCCAGCAAATGGTCGACAATTTCCTCAGTGGCAAGCGCCGGTTGCCTAGGAGAAGAAGTGAAGAAGCGAGGATATTTTTGTGAGACGAGTTTAAGACGA
This sequence comes from Colletotrichum ledebouriae, assembly GCA_036785755.1. Lineage (NCBI taxonomy): Eukaryota > Fungi > Ascomycota > Sordariomycetes > Glomerellales > Glomerellaceae > Colletotrichum > Colletotrichum ledebouriae. Next base: position 10,648 of record JAVHLU010000711.1, on the reverse strand, counting down.
AAACCACCTAGCGACGCGGTGTGTTCGGTGTGTTCGGGAAAGACAGACGAGGACAATAATCACGAGAGCCGCTATTAGCAGCAACGGACTGATTACCAGGCAGTAGACATTATGGTACCGCGGGACTGTACCCTAATACATGACGGTTATATCTTTACGCTTTAGGCACTTAGAGCCACAGACAGTGCACGGGGGAATCGTAATGGCCAGAATGGCACCGCAGATATTAGCCGACGATTCAAGGGCAATACAATGTTGTAACAGAGCAGCGCTTTCAAGCCCTTGGCACAGACCCAAAGCGATATTGAGCCCAGGCAAAGCTTCCTTCCTGCATAGTCCAGAGTTGTTTTCCGATGTCGTCGACTGCGGCACCAGCGGTGACGTGAACGGGCATGAGATGATCCATCCAAGGGTGGGCCTGCTTGGCATCCGGCCTCTTGCAAATCCGTGCCAGCCTTTCCTGTCTCTCTCCAACCTCACTCTCAACAGCCTTTTTCAACGCGTTATCAAAACTGGCGGAGTACGGCATCGGCTCGGGCCCAGTGCCCATGTCATACAAGTTGTGAACAGACATGCCGGCGCCGATAATCACAACACCCTGATCGCGCAGGGCAGAAACAGCACGGCCCAAACGATAATGCGCGTCCGGATCTTCTGAGTGGAAGAGAGAAACCTGGACCACAGGCACGTTCAGCGGATTCGTGTCCGGGTTAAACACGACGTGGAAACCCGCCCAGACGCCGTGGTCCAAGCCCCTCTCCTTCAGCGAGCAAGAGATGTTGTGTGAGGAAAGGAGAGAACACACGCGAGAGGCGAGTTCGGGAGACCCGACGTTTGGGTAGGAGGCCGAGTAGTAGTGCAGGGGGAAGCCGGAGAAGTCGTAGATTAGGGGGGCTGATTCGGCCGCGTTCACGTAGATTTCGGAGGGGCGGGCTTGCCAGTGGGCCGAGAATACGACGACGGCGGTGGGATTGAGAGAGGTTATTTCGGAGCCGATGTGTTGTAGAGTTGGGTACACTGGGTGGGCCTTGTTGTACATCACGTCGGGCTTGGAAGTGTGAGCTATCTCACTCAGGGTGGTAAGAAGGTGAGGGAAAGCTTACGCCGCCGTGAGAGAAGAAGTAGACTGGCATCCGCCCCCTTTTGGCATCTGGGTCTTTCGGGGAGCTCATTGTGGATGGATTTGAGAAAGCCGTTGTCAAAGTCGAGATGTATGAGCGAACGGTGGGAGAAAAGAGGTAGGCTAAGACGGCTATTGTCAACGACAAGAGAAATACTGGGCTTAGTCGGGCCATTGTCAAAGAACTTTCGGAGGGTTTGATGAGATGAAGCAGGCAATATTCAAAAGTTTAGAACGAGGACAAATTTTCCAGTGTGACACTGACGGTTTTTGAATTGGTTCAATTGAAGGAGACCCCTATCCGAACCGGAGGGGGCTGGCATCGCGGAACGGAGGGCGCGGAGGGGCCGGATGGCGGGGTGGTTTTCGTCGCGCGCGGCCTGGTCCACTGGATAGATGTTCTCAGGTAGCGGGCGGGAGTTTTGGCGGTGGGATGCGCTAAGGCGCTGGGGGTAGGTAAGGTACCGTACCCACTGACGGCCGACTAGGTAGGTAGTGTACATCGTACATAGGTACTCTCTAGTACCTGCCCTGTTCCACTGGCGTTGGAGGCTCTGCTGCATTCCGAGGAACACATCACGTCGGTAAGGTGAAGTGAGGTAGTCATTGAGGGATTCAGCTGCTCCAGTAGCTTTCAAACCGAGAGTTCTCGTCTCACGTTAGCCAGCGTCCTCTGCCCATCTGCATTGCACTACCCAATCGTCACACAAAAGGAGACGGCATCGGTTTCTCAAGATTGTAAGGTAGGTATCTCTCTCCAAGCACCATAGCACGTTCCAGACGGATGTACACGCCGATCCGGACCCTCTCCACATTCCCCACACCCTCGGAACGGGACTGGAAAAAATACCGCCGTGGACGTCGCCGGGCCCTCAATTTCCCAATGCACTTAATCCGAGGGTTCATCACAACAATACTCATTGTCATCGTCCAGCTCTTACTATTCACCGTCACTCAAGCACAGTCGACTCCTCCATCCGATTCCGCACCCCATCCACCGCTAGCCGCCGTCGCACAACGCCCTCTTAGGCTCATTCAGCAAAGAAGACTGCGAGATGCCGCCCCTCGTCCGCCAGGCCCCGCTGGTGTTCCCGGCCGCGGGCAAGCACACGGCGACCGTCATCTTCGCCCACGGTCTCGGCGACACGGGCATGGGCTGGGCCAGCGCCGTCGAGAACTGGAGGCGCAGACAGAGGCTTGACGAGGTCAAGTTTGTGCTCCCTCACGCGCCTCAGATTCCCATCACCTGTGTAAGCGAGCATCCGATGCTGCGTGAAAAGCCCAAACCCGGTGAAAGATGCTAACAATTGTGACAGAACATGGGCATGCGCATGCCGGGTTGGTTCGACATTGTAAGTCGCGCCTCAATCTTTGACCGACACCGCGTCACCACGTCTCGTCTGACCGAGGCGCTTTTGCAGAAAACGCTCGACGGCACCGTCGAATCGCTCCGCGAGTCCGAGGACGAGGCCGGCATCCTGGTCTCCAACGAGTACTTCCACGGCCTCGTCCAGGCCGAGGTCGATGCCGGCATTCCGGCCGACCGCATCGTCCTCGGCGGCTTCAGCCAGGGCGGCGCCATGGCCATCTTCTCCGGGCTCACCGGCAAGCACAAGATTGCGGGCATCGTCGGCTTGTCGTGCTGGTTGCTGCTCAGCGACAAGTTCGCGGGCTTCGTCCCCGAGGACAAGCCGAACCAGGACACGCCTGTGTTTTTGGGACACGGCGATGCGGATCCGCTTGTCAGGCCCGAGCTGGGGTCGCTGACCATGGATGCGTTAAAGAAGCTGGGCTATGAGGTTTCGAGGACGCTTTACCCGTGAGATTTGCCTTTTCTCTTTCGTTTCTTCGTGTCGATGATGGGTGGTGTGCTCTGGAGAGTGAGTATCAACGTTGCTGACTGATATGAAAACCAGGGGCATGGGCCACTCTGCATGCGTGGAGGAGATTGAAGACGTTGAGGCGTTTTTGCACAAGAGGCTGCCGCCTACTGAGAAGAAGTAAGATCGAAGAGATGTCAGTGATGAAGGGTTCTCACGATGATATGATGAGAAGAGAGGTACGACCTAGAGATGAGTTGGTAACGCGGGATGGCAAGACCCCTCAGAGCCGACCTTTCATCTTTACCAAGCCTGTCTTAGATTGAGACAACACGACAGATTTCTTTCATTATAAGTGAGTTTTATTTTCAATGTGAGCTTACATAGGGGGACGTCTTATGAAGGAGTTTCTTGCCACGAACCATCGTTGAGCACTGATGAGAATCGCCATGATTCCAAAGCAGAATTCGGCTGTGATCTGGCGATGTTATGATTGAACAACCCTATGCAACTCATCGTATCATCGGCGATGCTCACATCTCATTTTGAGCACTGCAGAGACAGGATTAAGCTGCAGGAAAACACGACCATCTCCACAGACAACACATCAAAGCCCCTCATCGGCCCTCATCGACCCTCATTGGAGTGAATGGTCCTCACTCCTGTCTGTCTCATAGACTAACCCGACTACGGGATTCCCTTGCCTTCTCTAACCGCCGGTTAGAAAGAAAGCTCGCTCACCTTCGCAGTAAAGCGTGCTCGTAGTCAAGAATGTTCTTTCGTAAGAGACACCCAAGATAGATAGAAACCACTCATCAATGACGCTAACGAGGTGGTGCCTGCCAGGGCCCGGGGGGCTTATCGCTACAACCGTGGTGCTGTTGCAAGCCCGAGGGTCAGGTCAGCACCCGACCTCAGCGGTCAAGCAGTCAGCGCCACCCCCGAATCACAAGCCCAGGCCATCCGACGCCATGCGCGGGCAAGCCTATTTCTGGCCCACCCGCACCACCACCACCCGACCAGACCGCCCAAATCCAACCACGGAAAGCTTGCATGACGGGCGGTGCATCTTGCAGCAAATCTTCGGCGATCTTTTTTAGCCTCTGGGCTTTTTTTTTCCCTTTTAACTTCGTTTCTCACCCCCAAAGGATCTAACCTTTCATCCTCTGGAAGGCTCTGTTGGCAGTCCTCTTCCGAATCCTTTGTGTGTCTGACATCCCGACGATGACCTCCATCCTCCGATAGATGCCAATTAGCAAACACAAGCTTTCTTGCCATTCCTCGGCATAGGAACTGCTTCCATCCCCGCAGCGTTGCCACAGTACACACACGCTCAGGAATCCCACCTCAAACAACGCACACTCACTCCCTCACCCTCGAATACCGGAAGCCTCGCGCAAGTTACCCCCAATCGGATATCCCAGGAAACAAGAAACAACCCAAAAGAAGAGCAAATGGCAAGCTCAGCAGCAGCAGCCGCCGCCGCCGGCAACGGCTCCGCCGATTCCGACAACCGCCCCGCGACCCCGACGCCCTCCCAGCTCCCACCGATCCCAAATTCCCCGGTCTACTCCCTCGCCTCGACCGCGAACCCGCTATCCTCCTTCCACCTCCCGCTCCCGCCGCCCCCGCGACCCGTCCACGCCATCCTCACGAAACCCGACCTCGAACAGTCGCAAACGGCATACGCAGACCTCCTCCAAACCGCAAAAGCATACCGCGTCGCCCTGGCGTCTCTGTCCACCGCGGCCTCCGCTTTCGGCTCGGCCCTCGAGTCCTGCGCGCGGCTGAAGGAAGCTCGGGCGGAGAGCCTGACGGGGAGTTCCCAGTCCGGAGGCGGCCTCTCGGCGAGCTTCACCGCCGGGTCCAAGGGCTCCTGCACGGCCGACCTCCTGCTGTCCGCGTCCGGCGTGCACTACCTCGTCGCGAACCACCAACAGATCCTCTCCGAGACGGTGTATCGCGATTTCGAGGTTCCGCTGCTCCACGAGCTCGACAAGTGGCGGCAGCGCGTGGACGACGAGGAGGAGGCGTACGTGAGGGACGTCAAGGCGCGCAGCAGAGAGATCCAGAGGCTCGAAAAGGAAGGGCTGAAGCTCCACAAGCAGCGCCGGCGCGACGTGGGCAAGTTTCGCGCGCACCTCGTCGAGCTCACGACCAAGCTGGACGGCCTGACGACCCTCCACGGCGACCACGCTAGGACCTTGTTGCGCGAGAGCCAGGACACCAGCGGGCGCATCCTCGAGGCCTCGTGCAGCCTCGTGAGGGCGGAGGTGGACATCTTCGAGTCGCTCGCGAGGAAAGGGTGGAGCGGCGGCGGGTTGGACGAGTTGCTCGAAAGGGGTGCGGATCTGTTTGCGAGCGACGCGGTTGTAGATTTGCACCACGCGAGTATCGGGGGCTTGGGCGGGTCAGCGGAAACGGCCAAGTTGTTCAGTATCCTGCCGCCAAAGAGCATCCTCGCGGACACGGCGTCGGATGTCACGAGGTCCGGCGGTCACGCCAGGGGCGACAGCTTGATGAGCGACACGGACCGGTACCAAAGTCTTGCTGCCATGGCGTCGCCTGGGTTGGGCGAGCACGACAATGACACAGACAGCATCTTCTCGGAGACAAACTTCAACCGGTCGAGGGGCGTGCGGCCCTTTTCACCACAGCCCATCAGGCGGCACGCTACGGACGTCACGTATGATAGTCTGGGGGTCGGCCTCAGTGAGGAGTCGCAGGTCGAAGATGCCAACGACACGCTGGTATCAGAGACTCCAGAGAGACGGCACGGCGTTTTGAAGGAGGAAGATGAAGGAGGGCATTCGGGACACCAGCTGTCGGGTGACGAGCAGCCGGCTGCCGGGGAGACGAATTTGATGTCGGAAAGGAAGCTGGAGGATTCACCAGAAATTGTCGACGAGTCTGAAGGAAGGGGCAGGCGGGAAAGACGGTGGAGTGTAAACTATGAGGACGCGTAGTGTTTCTTTGTGTATGTGTGTATGCGTTGTGTGACGGGGTGGCGGCGAACTCATGATTATTCTTGTTATACCCATTTAGAGGCGTCTATCGATGAGGGACGCCCCTCGGCGCGGCATGGTCTTACAAATATTCATACAGAAGTATTTCATCCTTGTTTGTGGCATCTGCTTCTGTCTCAAAAGACTCGTTTTCCCAAGCCTTATCCCGTCTAAGAAAGTGAACCTGTTGAGGCGTGGTATTCATGGACCAATAATAAATAAAAGAAACTTTTCCTCAAACGCCAAACATCTCCCGAAAACCCCCATTCCATTTCCAAGTACTCCTGATCAAGATGGGCTCTTTTTACCTTAGTCGTCCTTGTCAGCGGTCAAGATCTCACCACCAAAGAGCGAAAAGGTCGCGTCGAGCCACCAGATGACCTTCCAGTACAGGCTGGCGCGGTTCCAGTCAAAGTCGCCCGAGTCGGTACGCGGCACCTCGTTTCCTATCATGGAGCCGCTGAACCACTTGAGGAAGGGCACCGCGTTCACCAGACGCTGGGCGTAGCTCTGCTGAGGGAGCAGGGCCTGCTCGGCGGGGAGGAGCCTCGCTCTGCGCGCGGTGGGGATGCGGCGGCAGAAGAGGCTGTCTTGTTCGGTCCGGAGGGGCGACTCGGAGGGCTCCAACGGGGGCGCATCGGTCATGGTGACGGTCGCAGAGGAGGTGTTTGAGATGGTTGCTGTGTCGATCGTGTTGGAGGAGGTGAGGGACGTCGGCGGAGAGAGGTCGGACATGGAGCGCGCGTTGGTGGCGAAGGAGAAGGGGTTGTTGTTGTTCGTCTTGGTCTGGATCTGGCGCTTGCGGGGAGTAGTCGCCGCGTGTTGGCCGAAGCTGCTTGCGGGAACTGACTGCGAACGGTGGTGGTGCTCGTCGTGCGCGAGGGAGTCGACGTCGGGGATGGACTCGTCGCGGGCGGGAGGGAAACCGTGGTAGGGCTCGGCGTGGACGAGGTAGCCGTTGACGCGCTGGGGGCTGGCGTAGATTGCGGCGTCAGCCGCTTCGGCCGACTCGAACGTGACCTTGACCCAGTGCTCTCCGCCGTCGGCGCGGTTGACCTTTGCGCGCTCTTCGGGGGTCAGAACGCGGCGGCGAGTGAAGGCCGGGTCGCGCAGCTCGGACTTGTATCGGCGTTGCTCCAAGGGGGGTTCGCGGGGGTAGTCTTCGCAGATGAGGCCGGCGAGTTGCTCGTAGTGGGCGATGGCGGCGTACTGCTGCGACGGGGAGCGGTATCCGCGGAGGATGATCTCGGTGGGCTCGCGGCGGGCGACGCACGGTCCCGACGCGGCGGCGGGAGCTTCTTCCGACGAGGCTAGAAGGGGTTGTTGTGAGAGGCCTGAGGTTTTGCGTTGGGGGATGGCGACGGAGGAGGAGGGCGCGATGGTACCTGGTGCTGATGAGGCAGCAGCGTTGGCGGCTGTGTTGATGCTTGTGATGGTTGCTTGGGAGGAGATCCAGTCGCCGAAGAGCTTGTCGGCGGCCGCTACGGTCGGGTTCTCACGACGGGCGGGTGTTCCGGTGCGGGAGCGGGAGCGACGCGTGGATTTACCGAAAGAGCCCGTCTCCGGGGCACCGCGGCGGGATCTGGCGCCGGGGAGACCATCTTGTCTGAAAAATTGTTAGCTGGGTGGTGTTACTCTGCGCGCGAGCGGACCTGGATCTTCCCAGGGTCCCCGTCAAGGAAGGACGTACTGAGGGAATACCATGGCGTAGGGGCGTTTGATGCCGTCGTCGCCAATGTAGAGTTCCTCGTCGGGAACATTGTGGAGGATGAGGGGCGCCATCGTGGTCGTGGTTGTTAAAGCGTCGCTGCCTTGAGGGACAAGACCAGCTGTCGAAGGCGTGGGACGGGGTCGGAGGGGGGGAATCGATTCGACCCGCTTCGTCGAGGGTATAAGCACTAGAAGTCGCACGAAAGAAGACGAGAGCTGTGAAAGGAGTGTCTTTTAGCCGTCGAGGTTCTGTTGGGCCTTCGGCGTGGCAGGTAACAAAGAGATCGAGCTCTTCGACGTACTGGCTTCACATGCAATGGCGGCTGGCGATGATTTTCCAATTGCGAAAAGAGCAGACCGGGACCGGGGCCTGACCCAGCAACGACGGGTTATTGAGCCCCCGGCTCCGGCACCCCGGGTCCAATGGAGGAAGGCCGTGCACCCACCACCACCAGCTTCAACTTCCTCTCTAGGTAGGCACGCGCTTCTGGTCTCTCAACACAGCTTCGATTTTCATACCTGAGGTTGTGATACCGCGTCGCAACATCAATTACCTGGCAAGCTTCCGGATATGAACTCTTGCATATAGGAGTGACGCCCTCTGGCTCGCGGCGGCCGGCCCAAAATCGGCGAACTGCGTCTCCACCGCAATACAGCCATGATAGCCTTCACAGGCAAGCCGATCAAAACACATCAAAAGGACAAAAATCATACATCACCGGGCATTCGCTGGTCGTCACTAATCCAGCCCTCGCTGCCATCTTCTAGATGGAGCTGAGGCGGCTTGTTGGTCGTGGGATCGTAATTCTTGAAATAGATCACTTCAAATTGGCAAACCCTTTCTCGCTGCTATGCTTGTTTATTCTAGAACAATTTGCGTCTTCTCCAAGCCTTGGAACAAACCTCGTCAATACCCGAAGCCAATGCCAACTCTCTGGAACGCACCCGTGACATTCTGACGGCGCAGGAGAAGCATTCCCTTCTCTGAGATGGCAAGACAGTGAACCTCCGATAACAGGCCCTCATTGACGTCCTCCGCAAGCCTGCAGTAGTCCAACTCAGCGACGATCTCCTGCTTCCGTGCCTCGTATGCAACCAAGTTGCCTGTGAAGCGATCGACCGCGTGGACATCTTGGCCCGGGTTGGACCCAAAACGAAACTTATTGACGCCGTCCACGCGGGCGCAAACGTCGCCCCATTCCCGAAGCTGTGACTTGGCTCCCCAGAGCGTCCGCAGATGACCTCGGACCCGGACGCGACCTGAATTAGCCCCTTGAGTAACTGCCTCTGATGGCTCCACATTCACACTCGCACCGTCGTCGAGCAGCTCCATCTGAGTCGGCATCTCGAATTCGTGCCACATGCGAGCCCCCAGGCCGACAGGAAGACTCGCCCAAGACCAGCTCGGGGCTCCTGCCGTGCCGGGCCATTCTGTGTCTGGCCCAGGTGGTTGAGAAACACGCCACAAGAGATCCTGCGCAAACGTCGCCCGCCACAAACCTGCCATGTACTCGTTGTACCCCGAAACAGCGGCCAGATATCGCGTCGCCAGTCCCGCCAGCGCGTTGAACCTATCTGCCGGGTTACTCAGACTCCGAGCCGTGTATGACTCTACCAAGGAGTTCCACGCAAGCCAAAGCTCCTGACGTTCAGCCTTGCGGCACTCAGCAAGAAATTTGCGCACGGGAATGGCAGATGGATGAGCAGGAGTGGAAGAAGACGTGTCCTCGACGTACTCGCCACGCCCACAAGCCCAGCTGAATCGTTGGCCACCCCAGAATAGCAGCCGCGGCGACAAATGCTCCTCTTGGAGTGTCCATGCCCGGAGAGATAACGGGGCTCTTGAGCGGAGGCCGGCAGGCGACGTCGGGCTCACGGTCAGCCAAGACATGCCGATGCGACATGGCTTGACTTGATTTGACCACGCGAGACGCGACATCAGCAACGACTGCGTGGCCTTGGCCGTTGTTGTTGCGCACATGGTGACAGCGGCGTTTCCGTAGACCTCCTGCATGCGCTGTATCTCGATCTCTTTATCCCGAGCATCATCCTGGATGATGCAGAGCGAGTCCACCCAGAGGAAGCACAACTCAAGTCCGTTCTCGGAATCGTTTAGCCGCCGTGTGATCCTGATGGCATCGCGCACCGTGGCTGGTAGACATTCAATATCGAATGGCTGATATCGATTCTCTAGGTTAGCTCTCAGCGTCTGTCCCTGTCCTACCATCTCGGTCTCGTCCGCACTCAACATGCCAGTGCCCCAGCAATAGCTCAGCGCCGCATAGCGAGGGGCTTTGCCGTCCGCAAGGAGGCTCTCGCTATCGACCAGCTGGGCTCTTGAGTCAGAGAGGAGGTGAAGAAGCCGTGTAGGCTTCCGGTCCGAGTATGCGAGGTTGCCGCAGTCTATTGAGAAACGTCCTATAGGGCCACATTTATAGTTACTAAAGAGCTTGATCTATTATAACGAGAGTAGCTATAACGTAGTTGCTTATAACCACGGTTAGAGGAATAACCCCTGGAATAAGGTCGCTCTAGAGCTAACGTTAGTTATATACTACGCTAGGAATAGGTAATACTAAAGGTATTATAATATACCCCCCTAGATATAGCTATAGCTAGAAAAGCGCCTAACTGCGTAATATCCCTTAAAATACATAAATATAAAGCGATATATTAATAAATAACCTATTAATAAGCTTATTAATAAAAGAGATAATAAAGTAAAGTTATTTATATTAGGTATAGGCGAAGCATAAATAGTTATAGTTTTCTACTTTTATAATAATTATTATTATTATTATAATACCCTTTATTTATTAACTCTTACTAATAGTAGTAGAATCTATTATCTCTTATTAGCTTAAGTAGGGCGGCTATTATTATATTAATTCTAAATAAAATAACCTAGCTACTCTCCTACTTTCTTAACTCTTCCCTATATATAATATAATAACTATATATATACCTAACTTTAGTCCTAATAATAACCTTAT
>JAVHLU010000710.1:0-48484 GCA_036785755.1 Colletotrichum ledebouriae | reverse complement strand
AATAATAATAATAATAATAATAATAATAATAATAATAATAATAATAATAATAATAATAATAATAATAATAATAATAATAATAATAATAATAATAATAATAATAATAATAATAATAATAATATAATAATAATAATAATAATATAATAATAATATATATTGCACTCTTATATATATTATTATAGTATTGTTATTATTATTATAAGGTTGTTATGCGTTTGAACGTGCAGTCCTTAGGAGAAGTACTTTAGCGAAGAAAAGCAGCCCGGCGGAATAGTTAATCCGCGCGGTACCGCCCCTCTAAATGCCTAAATAGGCTTAAGAGGATGCCGAAGAGGGGACTAGGGGGTGTAGAATAGGGGTACTCTATAGCTGAGGCCATAGCACGGATCTCGCTGGGATTTTCCACAGAGGTGACGATGGACATGGGTCGATATCACAATAGCTGCTTCATTTGCCAGAAGCTGCAATGTCCAGCACATTCACCGCTGGATAGTAGCTACCTGCATAGGTTCGCTATCTCTGCACACGGGTGGCAGGCATAGCGCTCGCAACACCAGCTTCTATATTCCAAAGCCCTAGTCACTAGCTAGCTAGAGAATACTTCCAGAGTGACATAGGGCAAGGTGGGGAGATAATGGCGATGCATTATCGCCGCCCCTCTAAGGGCATCAGCTATCCCCACTAATGCATAAATCGTCACCGCCCCCATTAATACATCATCACCAGTCCTAGGAAAGCGCCGTCACTACCCCCGCTACTAACTATATCGTAATAAAGCAGTTAGCTAGGCTTAGTAAGCCATATAAGGTAATAAGTAATTACTAAGATATCCTTAGTATATATTAGAGTTACTTATTTAAGTATAGTAATAATATTATATATACTAGCTATAATATACTATTAGTATAAAGAGTAAATCGTTTTCTCTACTACTTCTAAGGTCCTATTTTAATACTTAATAAGGTTCTACTTTATTATTAAGTTAGAAGGGTCTATTTAACTAATAATATTATCCTTTTTAAGTGGAAAGAGCGCTTTATATTTAATTAACTAGGGCTAATAACTAAGCTTAGCAGGAGGTCTAAAGCCTAGGATATCTCTATTATTTTATCCCTATACTTAAAACCTACTTACGCTTAATTTATTAAGTATAGGTTTAGTTAATAGCCTAATATTAAGGATAGGAAGGTTTAATAATCTTAACTCCTAGATATAGGTATCTAAGGCTTAGTTATTATAAGAAATAACTTTTCCTATTATAATATATCAAAAGAAAGGTTAATAAAGGGTAAGTATAAGCGATCTATAACCTAAAGAGCTAAATAGAAATAAATTTAGAAGTAAAAAGAAAGGAGCTATAGTATTAAGTTCGGAATTACGCTATAGCCCCTTTGCAAAAAGACTATAACAAATTTACCTAGTTCGTAGGTATAATTCGGGAAATATTATATAAGTATTTTAACTTATACCTTCTACTAATTAAGGAAAATAATATAGGAACTTTATATATTCCTACTACTCCTAAGCAAACCCTCGTATAAAGTCGGACGCGCGCTGCGCTAGGGCTAATTATATTAGAGCTAAATAGGCTACTAAAGCTCTCGTAGCCTAGATAATAACGCCCTTACTAAACCTTCTAGCAAGGTAAAAGCTACTATACGAGATAACTCCTTAACCTAAAAGGTCGACCTTCTAGTAAGGTACTAAAGGTGCTATAAATACTATTATATAAGAGGTAACTCCTTAACTAAAGAGGTCTTTCCTAAGAGGTTCTTATAGCTAGAAGTATAAGAAGCTCTACTATAAGCAGGGCCTTATACCTCTCCCTCTTCCTTATCCTTATCCCTATAACCCACGATAAATCCTTAATTATATTAATACTAGACCTTATATATAAAAACACTAAGCCTGCGCGAGGTATACCCTTTAATATTAATAATATATAAGAGCTCGCTAGAGAGTTTAGTATTAATATAATTAATAAAACCCGCTCCTTTTTTAACTACTTTATTATATATAGAGAGTATATTATTAATATAGCCCTTAAGAGGGCTCTTATTAATACCCCTAGAGGGGATACTTATTATTATATTATAGCTAAGTAAGTAGACTTAGTAATAGAAGCTAGGTAGGTTATTATATACCCTATAGAGTAGCCCTTCTTTAAGTAGGTCCTCTATATTATTAAGGTAGAGGTAGCCTAGGCCCCTTAGGGGAATATTAATAAGTATAGCTTATGCTAACTGCTTTGATATAGAGAGAGCGTTACTAATAATAGTATAGTGAAGATAGTAATAACTTCTAGCGGATAAAGCGGTAATATTGGCGGTATTCAATAGCAGCGCGGGTAGTATATAAGAGGATAAGTTAATAGTTTCGTAGTTTGAATAATTAAAAACTACGTTATTATTAATATAAAGTTAAATATTATAAGGCTATAGGTATATATAAGTATAGCTAGAGTTAGGAAAGGATTACGTAACTAAAGGCTATGTATTATTAGGAGGCGCGGAGTTAGAAGGTCTATTGCACTTAAGCAGGTAAAATCACTATGCAGTGGCTAGAGGCCAAGGAGCTATAGTATAGTAGTTAGTATTATATAGTTAATAGATAAATTAAGTTTAGGAGTAGATATATATAGATAAAGGCGAGAGAGTCTAGTGGGTCTAAGGGGTTAGGAGTGCGTTTTTATGTCTAGTAACTACCTTAATAACATAGTGATTTATTAGTAGCTTACAGAAGGAATACTTAATTCTCCGGCCTCTAGCCACTGCATAGTGATTTTACCTGCTTAAGTGCAATAGATCTTCTAACTCCGCGCCTCCTAATAATATATAGCCGGCCCCGGTGCGGGGCGCGTCCGACTTTATAGGAGGGTTTGCTTGCAAGTAGTAGGAATATATAGGGTTCCTATATTATTTTCCTTAACTAGTAGAGGGTATAGGTTAAAATACCTATATAGTATTTCCCGAATTATGCTTGCGAACTAGGTGAATTTGTTATAGTCTTTTTGCAAAGGGGCTGCGGCGTAATTCCGAACTCAATTATTTTACTTAACTAGTAGAGGGTATAGGTTAAAATACCTATATAGTATTTCCCGAATTATACTTATAAACTAGGTGAATTTGTTATAATCTTTTCACGAAGGCGCTGCGGCGTAATTCCAAACTTAATACTTAACTCTCCTCTCTTACCCTCTTTAGCCTTAATAAAGTAAAATAGACTTAGGATAAAAAACATATAATAAATAGAATAGTAAATAAGAGTATTATATAGGGAAAGAATGAAGGAAATAATAATTAGTAATAGTTATTAAAACGAGTAATCTAGTTATAAAACTAATTAAATATCCTCCTCTATTCTCTATTATTAACTTCTGCTCTTATAATAATTACTCTTACCTAATTACTTAATCTTAACCTAGCTTCTTTATATCTTCTCTCTTATATCTATAGGTTATCTTTTCTTATAATAACTAATTATAACTTCCTTATTTTAAGCGTTAAAAAGACTAATTAGCTTTGCTCTTATTATCTCTTATTAGTAGTAACCCTTATAGTTTCTAGTCCTAATATCCCTATACTTAAAATAAAGAAAGGTAATATACCTCTTCTTATTTCATATTCTAATACCTAACTTTAGGTATTCCTTCCCCTCCTTATTATTATCCCTATATATTCTAGCTAATAATTATAGTTTTTAAGTAGTTATAAGCTTTATTTAGCTTTAATATAATATCCCTAGTAATAAATACTTAGAATTAGCCTTTATACATAGAACTACTAAGGTAAAAAGGCTAGCTTTCTAAAAGCCTTACCTTAGTAAATAGGACTTTAAATAAATATTTAAGGTAACTTAGAGGTGCCTTCCGTTAGGAAGGTTAATCTTTACCTTTTAGGAAGCTAGGCCTACTTAAGAAAAAAAGCTCTCTTATTACTATTAAACCCCTATATATTAAAAGCTTAAATCTAATTAGTCTTTTAAAGAATTAAGCTAATTTATCCTAAGTCTAGATAAATATAGGTCTATATAGCTTAGTTTAGTCTATACTATATTTGTTAGCCCTTATTAGCCCTTATGAGCTCTTATTAGCTCTTTATTAATAAGCCCTATATATATAATAAAGCTCTAGCTAGTATCTAGTAGGAAGAACTACTTACTAATATATTTATACTTTTATTTTAAGGTTAGATAGAATTAGCTATAACTAGACTTAGTGAAGAAAACTTCAAAATATAATATAAAGTAGTTATTAAGAACTACTTTTAATAATATAGTTATTAAGGATTACTTTTAATTGTTAAAGGATCTCTATACTTATCTTTTTAATAAGGTATTTATAGACTTTAAGTAGTTCATAAGCTATAAAAATAAATACCTACTCCTTAGTATAGTCTATAGTATACTTACCTTCTACCCTTTATTATCTCTCTTAATATAGATAGCTCTAATAAGAGTAAGAGGTATATAAAAGACTATGTATTAAGAAGAGAGTATTATATAAGGAGACTACTATATTGTTTACTTATCTAGTAATTATCCCTACTATATATTCTAATAAGAAAATCTATTTCTTTAAGTAAGAAAGTGTATTTCTTTAAGTAAATAATAAATACTTACTAATATATCTATACTCTTATTAAGGTTAAATAGAGTTAGCTATAACTAGACTTAGTAGATAGAACCTTAGAATATAGTATAAGCCCTTATTATTAAGGACTATTTTAAAGCTTTCTAAGACTTACTTACTTATTTCTTTATAAGGTACTTATAGATTTTAAATAATATATAAGCTAGCTCTTATTATTAACTTAGAGCTTAAAGTTATTACTAGAGATATATAGCTTAAGTAGAATTAGCTTATTAATACTATCTCTTTATAAGGTACTTATAGATTCTAATTGGTATATAAATTATATAAATAAAACGCTACTTATTAATATAGCTTATAATATACTTACCTCCTATCCCTCTTTATCTCTCTTAGTATATATGGCTCTAATAAGAGCAGGAGTATAGAAAAGATTATATATTAAGAAGAGAGTTTTATCAGGAGATTACTATACTATTCGCTTATCTACTAAAAATCCCCGCTATATATCTGAATAAGAAAGTTTATTTCTTTAAATAGACAATAAATACTTACTAGTATATTTATACCCTTATTACTATTATATAGAAATAGCTATAACTAGACTTAGGAGATAGAACCTTAGAAGATAGTATAAAGCCCTTATTATTAAGGATTACTTTTAAGCCTTCTAGAACCTACTTATTTATCTTCTTTATGAGGTACCTATAGATTTTAAGTAATATATAAGCTAGCTCTTATTATTAAGTTAAAGCTTAAAGTTATCTCTAGAGATATATAGCTTATTAATACTACCTCTTTATAAGGTACCTATAGATTCTAAGTAATATATAAGCTATAAAAAAAGGCTATTAATCAATATAACTTATAGTATACTTATCTCCTATCCCTCTTTATTTCTCCTAGTATATATAGCTCTAATAAGAGCGGGAAGTATATAAAAAACTATATATTAAGAAGAGAGTATTATATAAGGAGATTACTATATTATTTACTTATCTAGTAATTATCCCTATTATAAATCCTATAAGAAAGTCTATTGCTTTAAATATAGCTCGCTAGTATGACTTCTCTATAAGGTACCTATAGATTCTAAGTAGTATGTAAGCTATAAAAATAAAAAGCTACTTATTAATATAGCCTATAGTATACTTACCTCCTATCCCTTTTTATCTCTATTAGTATATATACTTTTAATAAATATAAGAGCTAGTAGCCAGTAGGAATAAGTACTTACTTGTATATTTATACTTTTATTGAGGTTAGATAGAGTTAGCTATAACTACACTTAGTAAGTAAAACTTTAAAATATATTATAAAGTAGTTATTCAGAACTACCTTTAGCGGGATAGTTATTAAAAACTGCCTTTAATCTTTAAAAGATCTTCTTACTTATTTTTATAAGGTACCTATAGACCTTAAGTAGTATATAAGCTATAAGAATAAATAGCTACTCCTTAATATAGCTTATCATATACTTATCTCTTATCTCTTACTATCTATATTAATATATATACCTCTAATAAGAGCAGGAGGTATATAAAAGATAGTATATTAAGAGGAGACTACTATATAAGGAGATTACTATACGATTTATTTATATTAAATACCAAATATTATAATTAATATTTTTTAGAAGAGCTAATAGCTAGCGCTTCCTAGTATAGAGAATAGAGAACATAGTATTACTAATTAGTTTTATTCTACCTATAGCGTATCCTTGCTAACGGAAGTGTTCTCCTTAGAGCTAGCTATAGCTAGTGCTCCCTAGTATAGAGACTTCTATTATTAAGTCTTTATTTATATTTCTGCTACCTTCCTTATTAGATCGTAGGAGATAAAGGTATTTTAGTATATAGTAGCTATACATAGCTTATGTATTTAATCCTAAAGTAGTTATAATATAATACCTTATATCTAGTATAAAGAGTAGGCTTATATTACTATGAACCTTAAAACTAGTATTTATAATTATAAATTATACTTTAAATATATCTCTATACTAGGTACTTCTTATACTAACTACTTCTTCTAGAAGACTTAGGGGAGTTACCTATGTAATGATCTAAGTATTAATAAGTGCTATAGGTATAGAATTAAGTATAATAATAAAATAAGAAGCAGTAGAGAGTTTAATAATATTAAGGAGATTCTATACTTTTAAATCCTAGTAAATACTATAGTCATTACTATAGCTACGTTCGACTTCTTACTCCTTTATAATAAGCTTTACTATTAATAGGCTTAGGAATGTTACTCTAAAGCTATGTTTATATACTCTTATTACCTTTTTATAATAGAGCTACCTCTAGAATTTAACTTTATAGAAATTATAAACTACTTAGGGCTTTATATTATGGATTAAGGAAGGAAGATAGGATTGCTAGCTATATTTATATAAAATAGGGGGAGGGGTAATAGAAAAAAGGGATTAGGAAGTCTTATAATTTATAATACGAAATCGAGGCGAATAATATATAAATAGGTCTCTAAAACTAAGTTTAAAGTACTTCTAAGTATAAAATTAATAAGATCCCATTTATAAGTATCCTTCTCTTTCTCTTTAGTAGTAGATAATATGATATTAGTAATTATCTTAATAGGGAGGGGGGGGGGGGTAGGTAGGAAGGGTTTATTCATATCCTCTCTAGGGGTTTATAATTGCGATTTCGATAACCTCTTTCTCCTTCTCTTCCTCTCTCTTATCTTTAGATTATTAATTTTATATTCGTTTAGTAAGAGGGGCCCTTAGCGTCGTTACTAGGAAGCTAAGGGAATTATATATCCCTAGGTTCTATAACCCTATTATAATTACTAATAGATTGTAAGGGTATTAGTAAGCAGCGCCAAACGTGCGCCGAACCCTCGCGGAACCCTCGCACGCACACTTCAAAAGGGGCTTCCACACTATTAGGGAAGAAGCCAAGTTATACTTAATATACCACCATATACCTATTATTACACAAAAGTCGTTATTCTTCCCTAGTCTAGGCCTTTAGCTATACTTATACCCTTATAATTATATAACTTCTACCTCGTCTCGAGAAGACCGGCCCGGAATAATAGCTACGCGCCTAACTACCCGCCGCGCTATCGCCGACGCTAGCGCTAATAGTGAAATTTTTTTACTAGCCTTATCTACTACGCCTACTATAATAACTACTAACGCGGCTACGCCCTTAACTACGCCCTCGACTATATCCTCGAGCGATATAGTTATCGCAGAGCTCCTATATATTATCTAACGCTAGGGTTATAATCACGCAGACCTTCTATGCGCCCTCGCCGCCCGCGCGCCGACTACGCGCTAATACGAGCGCCCTCTAGCTTACTCCTACGCTACCCTTAAGGAGGACTCTACTCCCGCGTAAGTAGCAGATTAGCTTACTGCTATATAGGATGCGAATAACCTCTGCGACGCCTCCGATAGCTACTATATATAGTAGGCACTTATAAAGCTCTCCCCTACGCTCTAGACGCGTTAGCGAAACCACGCTACTACCCTTAGTAACGCTATATAGGCTAACTTTTTAGCGTTCGCTCGCTAATCCTATATCGACCTAGCCCTCTAAGAGCGGCGCCTACATAGCCTACTCTATAAGGCCCGATAGGGCGTAGATTAGAGCCCTCTCCGCTTCTTTACTAAATAGTTAGTAATACTATAGGTATTAGGAACGCCCTATAAGGATAGCTATATGCTAGCTTTTTCGTTCTTCTACTGCTTAAGCCTGCGGGTTTAGAGGGACCTAGAGCGGTAGCAGTTTAATAACTAGAAGCTACTAGATATGGCTATAGCTACTAAGAGAGCCTAGGAGATACGCTGCAAGCGGCGTGCTATTATAGAAGCGTTAGAGACTAAGCAGCCCGCAAAGCGGTCCAGAGACTATACGACGTGTGGTTATATAGGCTATACTACTAATAAGTACTAGAAGAACTACACTTACGTTATTTGCTTCTAGAAGGGGCATATAGAGGAGCGTTATTGCTAAGCAGCTAGTAAGCCGGCGCTAAAGATAGCGAAACCACTACTAAAGGTATCCGTAAACGCTATATAGACTACTAAAGAGGTTAAGTGCCTCGATTCGTTAGAGGACGACTATTAACCGTTATTATAGTATAGAAGACCGTAGTTACGCGGCCGCCGTTCGGCGTACGATTAGCGTATCCTCGGCGTCGCTGAGATATATAATAGTTATAGGTATACGTTAAGTTTGCGATAACCCCGTGCTAGATATTATATCGTATAGTTATAGGTATACGTTAAGTTTGTAACAACCCCGTGCTGTATTTCCTATAGGTATACGTCAAGTTTGCGACAATCCCACATGGATATTTAATAGGTATATATCAAGTTTGCAACAACCCCATTACACCATGACTTTCGCTAAACGCGCGCCGAAGAGGCGCTGAAAACGATAATAATTGATAGGTATACGTCAAGTTTGCAACAACCCCATTGCATCGCAATAACTTTCGCTGAACGAGCGCTGAAATAACGCCGAAACAAGTAGTATTTAGATAATTAGATAATTAGATTATTTGGATTATTACGGGATATCGTTTAAATAAGCCCGCAGCTAAGCCCACGAGAGCCAATTTGAGCCTTAGGGACCAAGGCCTTAGAGAGGGGGGCAATTATAAGGGTATTAGTAAGCAGCGCCAAACGTGCGCCGAACCCTCGCGGAACCCTCGCACGCATACTTCAAAAGGGGCTTCCACACTATTAGGGAAGAAGCCAAGTTGTACTCAATACACCACTATATACCCATTATTGCGCAAAAGTCGTTATTCTTCCCTGGTCTAGGCCTTTAGCCATACTCATACCCTCACATAGATATTGAAGTTATTAATCGATATTAAAGTTATTAGTAGCCAGGTTATTATTATATCAAATAGTGGCGAGGAGGTATATTTAAATAGGTAGGGAGTTATTAATACTATCTCTTACCCTTATCCCCAAGGCTTAGGAATATTATCCCTAGAATCTTAAACTTTTAATATAAGAGATATAAAGAAGAAGAAATAAAATCAGGTCTATAAATTATTAATTAAAGCGGGTTGTAATAAAAGTAATATTATATATGGAAGGCGATAGAACTTAGCTTAGAAGTAGCTTACTTTAAGTAGACTTATAATTACTAATAATATTATATAAGAACCTATAAAACTAGAAGTAATAAGTAAGGAACTAGTAGGTATAAGCTTCTACTTTTATAATACCTATCTCCTCTAGTATTACTAACTTACCTAGCTTATTTATAATAACTTATAAGTATTAGCTAGTATTATCCTTTATAAGTAGTAAGTTTATAATAAAGTCTACTAAGAGGTCTATATATAACTAGGTAGGTACTAGTAAGGGCTTTAAGAACCCCCCCCCTCTTAGCTTACCTCTAGATATATATCCCTCTATAAATATTATAATTCCTTATAAATCTCTATACTATCTATAATTATCCTAGCTAGTAGAACTACTAGCTTATTATTTCTAGCGTGCTATTATAGCTTAGGTAAGTAGTTATACTTAAGTTATAGCTCTATTAAATAATCTATATTTAAAGTTCCTAAATTAAGTTATTATTATCCTCTCTGCTAGGTACCTATAGCCTCCCTCTAGATATTAGCCTCCTCTAACTATTAATATTATACTTGTTAATTTAAACCTTAGCTCTTATATCTATAAGGAAGCTCTAAAGCTAGTAAGTAACTATAATATATAGCTTTAAATATTATATCCTTCCTTATAATCTCAGCTATAGTACTTATAACTTAGGGTTCCTATTAAAAACTATAGTCTCTAGGATATTAATATAACCCTTCTAATCTCTCCGTCACAGGGGGCTAGCTATAAGAGCCCTATAGAGATAAGTATAGTTCAGTATTACTTATAAAACCCTCGCCTATTTCTATTTATTATCTTACTCTTATAATATATCTTATTCTCTTTAAGAGAGGGTATTATAGGCTACTATTTCCCTATTAGAGTAGTATTTTATAGTAAAGCTATACTAAGATAGCTCTTTTATTTACTAGCTCTAGTACTCTATAAAGTATTACTTCTTTATAAAGTATTTAAGCTTCTAATACTTTATTAATATCTTAAAAGAGGTGATATAATATAGCTCTACTCTCTATATATATAAATAAGAAAGGATTACTAGGAGCTCTTTATTATAAATAAAGTAGTTATATTCTATAAGCAAGAGCTTTTATAAATAAAAAGCTATAAGGTACTAAGTACCCTCTAGGTTAACTTAAGAGAGTACTCCTCCTAGTATAAATCCTAAATAGTTAATTCTAATGATGATTTAATTTTCTAAGTTAAATTAAAAGGGTATTAGCTAGGTATTAAAAAGCTATTTAAGCTATAAAAAAGCTTAATCTTAGTTATCCCCCTATTAGAACGTTAAACTCTTCCTAATAAGTAATATAAGTAGTTTAATAATATCCCTATGCCTTAGTATAAATATATTATAATAGTTTATAAACCCTAAGAAACTCTAAACCCCTTTTAGGGAGGTAGGGGGTAGCTACTTAGTAGTCGCTTAGAGTTTCTTAGGGTTATAAGAGAGACCCTCTCTTATAGTTATAATAAACCCTATATACTTAACCCTTTTATAGCGTTGCGCAGCGTTGCGCATTTCGCAGCTTTGCGCATTTCGCAGCTTTGCGCATTTCGCAGATTGTAGCGTTGCGCGTTTCGCAGATTGCAGCGTTGCGCGTTGCGCGTTGCGTAGCTTATAGCATTGCGTGTTACGTAGCTTATAGCTTTGCGCGCTGCATAGCTTATAGCTTTACGCGTTACGTAGCTTATAGCTTATAGCGTTATATAGCTTATAGCCTATAGCGTTGCGTAGCTTATAGCTTATAGCGTTGCGTAGCTTGTAGCTTATAGCGTTGCGCAGCTTATTATTAAATTGAGCGTAATTATATATATATTTATAATACTATCGTGTATATATTCCCCCTATATATATCCCCTTATTTAAGCGTATCCTCGCCCCTTTTCTAGCGCGTACCCTCGTTACTTTAGGCTTATATAAAGCTAGGTAAATATCGCTCTAAACTTTATAATGTATATTCTAGACCCTCTAACCTAATATACCCCCTTAGGGATTACTAGCTTTTTATAAGGCTATTTCTAAACTCTATTAGAGTTTATCTTATCTTATATATAGGTTTCTATTACTTTCTTATATTTTATATTATCCTCTTCCTCTAAGTCCTGTATATATTTTACTTCTAGTTATACCTATTAGTTACTTATTTCTAGCTAACTATAGAACGCCTTAAATTATAATAATATAAGCGCTTTTATAAGTCTATTTATTATAATTTCTACTAATAATATATATTTAATTAATATATACCCTTTTATAATCTCTTATTATAGTTAGTAGTTATAAATATTGATATATTATAGCCTTATTTATAGCTAAACGAGCTCTATATTAACTAGTTAGATAGTTTATTAATTATTATATTAGATATGAGTTATTATTAGTATTAGATTAAGTATTATAAATATAGCTTTAGGAGTAGCGTCGCTTAGGAGTTAGACTTATAATACAGTTATTAACTAACTTATAAAGAGGGCTTCGCGCGCTACTTAGGATAGTATAAGTAGCTCCGCTTTAGTTATTAATATTATAACTATTATCTACTTATTTACCTTCTAAGTAACTATACTTTTAAATAGCTTTATTATAAGCGCTTAAGAGCTCTTTTAGTTAATTATATTATTTATAAAGCTTATATCTAAGCTGACGTTAAGTATACTATCCCTCCTACTAGGCTTAGCGCTATACTTAAGATAGAGGTATTATATTTAATAAAAGTATTAGAGAACTTAATTAGTAGTATAGTCCTACGCAGGGCCTAGGCTATTATTAAACCTAGCAAGGCGGCTTAAAATAAACGCTATATTAGGCTATATTATGACTACTATATATATAATTATTCTAATATAGCGTTAGTGGTAGTTAATCTCCTATAAGGCTACTTCCCCTTCCTATAATTCTAGTTTATCTTTTATTTTTAATATATATATATATACTTATATATATCGAGGCTTATAGCGCGTTATATCAATAGCTTTTATAGCTTGTTTATAAATATAGACTATAATAACTATAGCTTATATATAGCCCTATTATAGAGCACTTTAATCCCAAGGAACTATTATAAGTCTTAACCTCCTTTAAGGTAGTAGCGCTTCTAAAGGGTATTTATAGCCTCTTTTATATTATTAGTATACTCTTAAGGGAATACTAATATATAGTTATTTATATAGAAAAGAAATATTACTTATTTATATTACTAATAGTAATTCTTACTTACTACTCGTTTAAAGATAAGTTTAGCGAGGCTAGCCTCTAAGTACTTTTACTATAGTAGTAGCGAGTAGCGTAGTCTATAAAGTACCTTTTATAGGTATAGGACCTTACTATTATAGTAATATCCTAGCAATATACTTATAAATACTATTTTATTAATAGATATATAAATAAACGCGTTTATAGTATGTTGAGAAACGTCCTATAGGGCCACATTTATAGTTACTAAAGAGCTTGTTCTATTATAACGAGAGTAGCTATAACGTGGTTATTTATAACCACGGTTAGAGGAATAACCCTTAGAAGAAGGTAGTTCTAGAGCTACCTTTAGGTTATATACTATGCTAGGAACGGGCGATACTAAAGGTATTATAATATACCCCCCTAGATATAGTAGCAGCTAGAAGAGCGCCTAACTGCGTAGTATCCCTTAAAATACCTAAATATAAAGCGATATATCTATAAATAACCTACTAATAAGCCTATTTATAAAAGAAATAATAAAATAAAGTTATTTATATTAGGTATAGGCGAAGCGTAAATAGTCGCGGTTTTCTACCTTTATAACTATTGCTATTATTATTATAATACCCTTTATTTACTAACTCTTACTAATAGTAATAAAAACCGCTATCTCTTATTAGCTTAAGTAGGGTAGCTACTATTATATCGATTCTAAATAAAACAACCTAGCTACCCTCCTACCTTCTTAACTCTTCCCTATATATAATATAATAACTATATATATACCTAACTTTAGTCCTAATAATAACCTTATTACGCGCGCGCGCGTGCGCTTATAACGCGTAATAATCTTAAAGCTATTATAATATACTAATATATTTATAAATACCTCCTAAAAAGAAGATTAGTTAGGCTATAGCTCTTAAGAAGGCGCATACTACTAAAAGTAAGAGTAAAGCTAGGGGTAGAGGGGCGCGCCCTCCTCCCCTAGAGAGTAATAATAAGGTTATATATATATTATTCCTTCTTATTATTAATATATAATATATTAATATATTATATAGCGAGTAGAAAGAAATAGAAGTAACCTATAGGGGGTAGCTCTAAGGGTAAGGGTTTATAGCTTAAGAAGCCCTAGGGTTACCTCCCTAAGTAGTTTAAGAGGATAGCTCCTAGTAAGTTATAATCCCTTTATTATTATAACTATACGCTAGAATATTACTAACCTCGTTATTATTATAATCCCTAAGGAGATAGATAAGGAGGAGGGTACTAGTAAGGGTAGTTTAGAGCCCCCTCCTAGCCCTCCTCCCCCTAGTAGAGATATAGAGGTAGAATAAGTACCCCTATTTAATAAGCGCTATTTTTAGTATATTTTAAGCGAGCTCTTAGGCTTATTAGATAGAAGGTACTCGCGTAATATAGCGGGTAAGTATAACTACTATTATAAGGGCAAGGTACTTTATTAATAGATAAGCGCCCCTATTACTATTATAGCTTATTAATATACTAAAGCTAAGACTTTAGATAACCTAGTAGTTAGAAAAGTAAGGTTCTATATACGCTTCGTTTCTATAACTAACTTCTAATATAACCTATAAACCTTTACTTATTAGAGAGCTACGCTCCGTAAGGCTATTACTACCTAGAAAGAGGATATTATAATAGTAAAGAAGGGTAGTAATAATAAGGGTTCGGGTAGGACTCCTAATATAATAGGTAGTTCTAGTATATATAGTATTATCGCTCCCTCGCCCGCCCTAGTTCTATTTAGAATACTAGTAGTTAGCGTAGGTATACCTACTCCTTATCCGCTTATTAGTAATATAGCTACTACGGTATGCTATATAGTTAATAGTCTTATTAGCTCGTATTTACTAGAGGTATTACTACCCTTATATAATATCCTAATAAATTAGTATAAGCGAATCCTCTAAGGTTAGGTAGTAGGAAATTAGCGTTTTAGGGTAGCCCTTCGGGGTATATTATATTTTTTTGCTCTTATAGGAGCGACTTTAGGCTCCCTAGCTAGTAAGCTATAAATTAATTAAAAACTAGGCGCTACTAGCCCTCTTATACTTATCTAGAGCATCCCTCGTTTATTATAATTATTCTTTATATATCCTTTAGATTAAAGAGTAAATAGAACTTCTTAAATTTCTTATAATTAAGAACCTTTATAAGATTATTAGCTAGTATATCGTTTATTAATATATATACTACGCTAAACGATCCTCTAGCGTATTCTTATCGTAGCTATATATTCTAAATATCGATATACTATAGCTTAGTTAAGATCCGTTCCTTTTTACCTATTATAAGACGAATTATCTATTAGTTATTATAGTAAATCTTCTAGATATTACTAAGTTTAAGAGCGATATCCCTAAATAGCCTCTAAAGAGCAATTATCTCCTTAGTAGTATATTCAAGGCTTAGAAGCTCTGCTTTTATTATTAATATTATAACTATAGCCTATTAAGTAGCCTTCTATTAAATTAGCCCTCTAAAGAGCGAGATTATATACCCTTAAGATAACTTCCACGTCTCCTTATTATCTATAAACGAAGCGTCGCTTATAATTAGTAATACCTACCTACCCCCTAAGTTACTAAAGCGTATTACGAGGTAGCGAGTATAATATAAGTACTATATAACCTAGTTAGTAGTAGCGTAATAATAAGGAGCGGGGTTTATTAGGGATCTTAAGAGTAGGGAATATATAAAAGCGATATTAGGTCGAATTATAATAGTAGTATAGAGTATAGAGCTAATATTCTCTTAGAAACTCTTTACCTCTAATAGCGTTACTACTATTTTACTCTTTAAAAGTAGTAGGTTTAGAAGGGGGGTTACTAGTACTCTTAAATTAAGTAGATTAAACTTCTTTATAACCCGCTTAATATATTAGTTATAAGAGAGTTATATCTTTTATATAGCTTAGTTATAGATAACTCTAATTCTAAGATAGTACTTAACTAGGCCTTATTCCTTTAACTTATACGCCTCCTTTAGGCTAGTAATTACCCTTTATACTACCTCTTTATAGTTCTTATAAAATAAGATAAGGAAGTCGTTTATATAAAAGATAATAAGAACCTTCTTATTAGTTAACTAGAAGAGGTATAGGTCTTTGCTTATAGGCTTAAGGCCTAGGTTCTAAAGGGTTAAGGAGAACTCCTTATACTAGAGTAGTAGCGCGTCCCTTAGCCTATAGAGTATATAGCGTAGTTTAATATACTTTCTAGGCTACTTAAAGCCGTCTAGTAACTTATAAATAATAAGGTCTTTATTTAGGTCTTAAGAGGCGTTTAGGAATACGTTAATAATATTAAACTATTTAACTTCGAGGTCGAATTATATAGTAATTACTATTACTACCCTAAAGGTATAAGTAGCGAGGGTTATTATATAAGTCTATTCAAGGGGCGACTTCTCTTACTAATCGCCCTAAATATAGATCCTTGCTTTATATCGATCGAGGACGTTATCCTTATTAAATTTATAGGTAAATACCTACTTCAGAGGGATCAGTCTCTTTATTATTATCCCTTAATTAATAACACGCTATATATCTATTTATTATAATTTACTTATCTTAACCTTAGCTACTTCTTTAAAGCGAGTTCGGAGCGCCTATAGGAGGCTTAAAAGTTCCTTTTATAAGCAAGGTAGCTTAGTAAGATCGTTAGTAGTAAGACGTTTACGGATTATTATAGTTATATAAGCGGGCTTTGCGCTATAAATAGTAGTATAAACGTAGCTATAGAGCGTATAGTGCCCTATACTAGCTTCTAAGAAGGCTTTCTATTAATTAGGTATAAAAGTCTTAAAGAAGCTAGATACCTACTCCTGCTCTATATAGTGCTATAATAAAAACTAGTAACTAGAGCGGGGTTCGCTCTCCGTCGTTCCTAGTTATAGGTTACTAGGTAGTAGATTATATAGTTATTAGCTTTAATAAATTTAGCTATAATCCTCCTAGTTATATACCTAGTTAGACCCCTATTTAGTATTAGCCCTCTCCTTACTACCCCGGTATAGCTATACTAATAAATTTAAGGGCTTACTATCTAAAGGTTCGTTTTTATCGCGCTCGCTTACTTTAGAAATATCTTATAAAGCAGGGAGAGGTTTAACTATAATATAATCCTTAATCTATTCCCCTTTAGAATTAACTTCCCTAATAGCTTTATCTATATAGTTTATTTCTAATATATACGCTATATTTACTACTCCGCCTATTAGGGCTAGGCTTTTATTTAGCTCTAGCATAGGATTAGGGGATAATAGCTTCCCCCCCTTCTAGCCTACCTATCCTTTTAGAAGTTTTAGGATTCTTCTACTTAGAAACTTAGTTATAGGAATAAGGGTTAGTATAAGTAACTATTCTTTAGCTATAAGTATTAATATAGCTTTATCCTTATCTATAATACCTAAGATCTAAAGTTTAAAGTCGACGTATAATATAGGTTCCTTAATTTTATTTATTATATTATAGATAGTATCTTCTAGGATAGCCTCTTTTACCTCGTCCTTTATATAAAAAGTCCGTTCGTTAAACGTCACGTTCTATATAATAATAACTAATTATAACGCGGGGATCTAGATCCTATATAAGTTATAGGCGTTTAGTACGTATCCTACTAGGTATCTAATATATCCCCGTAGCACTACCTTAAAGTCTCTCTTATCGATTCCTCTCTCTTATTCCCTCTTAAGGGGGTATATATAATAGCTATAGGCATATATATATCCCTAGTAAGGGCGAAGGTCGTAGGTTAGAGTCGCTCTATTATTAGGCTACTACTAGTAAAAGTACTAGTAGAACTACTCCTCTTTAATTTATAGTAGCGAACGCTAGCTATAGCGTTTAAGTAGGCTTATATTATAAAGTATTATTATAGTTAGTACTATCTTAGCCTATAGTTCTATAAGTAAGCTAGCTATAGTAAGTATTTTAATTATTTAAGTAATAACTTCCTAACTAGCCCGCTCCCCTCTGCTATTTAGTTCCTTTATATATAGAGGGGTTATTTTAACCTCTATTCCTTCTGCATAGGTCTATTCCTTATATCTTATATAGCCTATAAGCGAGATTACTAACCTCTCGATATCTTATCTAATCTTATAAATAGAAAGTCCCTTCTATTAAAATACCTATTACTTAAAGGTATATAGAGCGAGTATAACGCTACTTTAGGTCTTATTAACGCATAGAAATGCAAAGAGCTAACTAGTATACTTATCCTTAATAATAAGGAGCTATTAGTTCTAGTTAAAGCCTTTGGGGTAGTTAAAGAGATCTTATATAATTCTATAATAAGGGTATATTACTTTATCTTCTAACCTTTATCTCAAAATTACTTATTTAGTATATATAACTACGTAGTATTAATACTAAAGGCGCGTCGGGCTTTTAATCCTTACCCCCTAAGCGGTATAGATAAGCTACTTAAGAGCTTTAGGGCTAAGGTAGCTACTTTAAAGGTGCTAAAGTATTATATTATCGCTTTAGTCTAGTAGTAGTATAAAAGAGGTCTACTTATATATTATAAGTATATAGTTTATATTATTAATAATAGTATTAATACTTCGGGGGATCTACCTAGGAATAGGGTATAAGAAACGAGGCTTATATTTAAGAAAGGCGAGGTTTACCTTCTTAATAAGCTTCTTAATTATTATACTCTTCTTATATATTCTAAAGCGAAGAGTATAGTTATACCCCGAATACTAGATACCTATCTTCTAAAGTAGCGCTTTAGAGATTATATTAATATAAAAGTTCTCTATATATCCTACGTTATAGAGCATAAGGTCCTCTATATTTATGCTTTTTAAGCTATTAAGAGCGTTTTTAATAATCTATATACCCTTAGTAATAATTAGGTATAAAGCCGTTCTAGAATTAACCTATTCTTTATTATAATACCTAATTAAGGAGGGGATAAGTAAGGACTTATTATTTACTAGGTATATCCCTCTATAGTTATCTAGGACTATAGACTTATATAATATATAGGGTCCTAAGTAGGGGGTTATAAAGATACTTAGGTATTCTTTATCTAAGTTAACTATATTATCCCTAACCTCGTTCGCAAGGGCTATATAGAAAGTAACTACTACTATATTAATAGGGTAGCTCGGGGCTATATTAGATTTCTTAGATAATCCCTTATTACCCCCCTTATTATTTTAGCGGTTCTTACCCTTATAGGGAATAGCGTATAACTAGCCCCTATAAGCGAATTTAGCGCGAAGGTTAGCGAAGTATAAGTTATTATTTAACTAGTTATAGATCTAAGCTACTTATATATTTATTACTAATATATAGGGGCCCTTCTAGTAACATCTAGTTAGAGTAGCTTCTAAGTAATTATAATTAACGCTTAGCTATTAATAGCTCGACTTATATAGGCACTATTTACTACTAGATAAGTTACTTATTATAGGAACGTCTAATAGGTTAGCCTTATCTATATAGCTAGCTAG
Source organism: Colletotrichum ledebouriae (assembly GCA_036785755.1). Taxonomy (NCBI): domain Eukaryota; kingdom Fungi; phylum Ascomycota; class Sordariomycetes; order Glomerellales; family Glomerellaceae; genus Colletotrichum; species Colletotrichum ledebouriae. Next base: position 29,098 of record JAVHLU010000710.1, on the reverse strand, counting down.
CGTTATAAAGACCCTAGCGCTTCGTCCTTATGATCTTAAGTAGAGTATATCCTTATATAAGAGGTCCTTAAATATATTAATATATTAGCTTATATTAGAGATAGGGGTCCCTACTTATTCCTATTTAAGGATATTTATAATCTCTATATTAGCCTAAGTAAGTATAAAGTAATAACTTACTACTTAAAGAAAAGTTTTTAAAGCGAGGGTACTACTCGCTTTAGGAAGCTTAAGCTAAGTAGTATAAAAGTAAACGCCCCTAAAATCCTTAATCTATATATTAGGATTAATACTCCTATTTACCTTCTCGAGGACCTAGGTATACTCCTCTTAAATAGTAATAAGAGTACTAGCCTTACTTAGAGTATAGTAACGCTTAAGATTAATAATAAGGCTGCAAAGGGTTATATCCCCTTTAGTGAGAAGTTCTATATATATAGGTATAATAATATTATAAGTAATAGTCTCTATAACTAGATAGTTAATATACTTAAACTCTTAATCCTCGCGGGTTTACTTAGACTCCTATATAGTAAGCGAATAAAAGTACTCTAGGTATTATTCCTATATACCTATAGTATTCTTATTAATTATAACTAGGGTAGTTAGAAGCTAAAGGGGTTATAGTTTATTTATTATTTATATCCTAGAGGTAGCGTTAGTAGTAGCCTCTTCTAGAGCTTCTTAGTTAAGTAGAGTAACGTATTAATTATAAGCGCTCTTCTCTTATAAATATTAGGTATTAGTATCCTAGTTTCGCTTAGTAATATATATATTAAGGGTTAAGGTTTCTAATAAGGTTTTACCTAGGCGTAAAGGTCCCTTAGGGTTATCTAGGTTAATATACTTCTAGACTCTAGTAGCTTAGGCTTTAGCTTAGATTATTATATACTAGGTAGCGAAGTCCTTATATATAGTTAGGCGGTATAATACTATTATAGTAGTAGTAGAAGATATTATAATTTAAGGTTATTTTAAAATAGAGGGTTCGTAGTAGTAGAGGATAGTATATAATAAGGAGGAAAGAATAGGAGAGAGGAAGTTTTAATAAGTACTTTTAGTAATAAAGGCTCGTTTTAAAATAGTAGTTAGGGGTCTAGTTAGAGCTAGGCTTATAACTATTAAGGAACGTCCTATAGGGCTATATTTATAGTTACTAAAGAGCTTATTCTATTATAATAAGAGTAGCTATAACGTAGTTATTTATAACTAAGGTTAGAGGAATAGCCCTCGGAAGAAGGTAGTTCCGGAGCCGCCTTCGGGTCACGTGCCGCGCTGGGAACGGGCGATGCTGAAGGCATCACGACATTAGTTATATGCCGCGCTAGGAACGGGCGATGCTAAAGGCATCACGATAGATGCATCATGCGTCAGCGAATTTGACCGCGTTCGTTACTATTTCAAAGCCTCACATATTCGCACCTTCAACCTGTCAATGTGGCTGGTGACTTTCTTCTGGACGTACTCCCTCAATGACTTGACCAAGTCTCCTTCATAGATTCTATCTACGTACTCTGTTACTAAGTCGTCCATGCGCTCTTTCATCGACTCGCTCATAGGCCCCTGAAAACCATCGCTCCATGTGAACGATGCCAGGTCCTCCACTTGCTTCAAAATATCTGACAGTTGCTTCCCATGTTCCCCTGTAACTTCTTGCAGCTCGCTGGTGTCGAGCCAGATGCTCTGCCTCTCCTCATCAGCCGTCTCTTGTCGATTCGTCAATTCGGCACAGGTATTCTCCACCTCAGAATTCCGTCTCTCGAGTTCCGCATTCTGTCTCCGAAGTTTTTAACCTGGTCTTGCAATGCCTTGAGCTGATGTTCTTGCCTCAGCAGAGGCCGACATAACATGATAATGCGGATTATATACTTATCAAGACGATTGGAACGGCCGGGCAGCGGGAACAAATGGACCATATAGAAGCTGATCTTTCCAGCTTGGAATATTTACTAAATCAGCAGAAGTTCGTCAAAGACGTTGGTTTGAGATTCTTTTCAAATCAGAATCAGTAAAGGTCAAGATCACGCATCAACAGTAGTCCGCTCATGATCACAAGGATTCAGCGGATCCTTAAGAGCTCAGTTACATTTCAAATGTACAATAAAGTCAATCCCGTCAACCCATCTAACCCTGTCCTTAACCATTCTAATGGGGGCAAGGGCCAGTAAAGTGCTCACAGTTCGCCTTGAAGGTGATATCCGGGACCTCCTTGCCGTTCTCAACCTTGTAGTAAAGCCTGGCGCAGTCGGCATCGGTGATGGTACGGTCCATGATGCACTAATACGTGACAATTAGCCACATTCTGGCTAAAGTCGCAGGCCAGGTGAAAGGCTTCTGTAAAACTTACGCCATTGATGTTCAGCGCCTTGTCGCTGCAGAGGGCTCCTCCAAAAGTCTGGCAAACATGGATGGCTGCAACGATCTCGGGTCTGTTGACGTTATAGCAGTTGCACATATAGGCGTTGGCGGTGACGGCGCCACTTCACAGCGTCGTTAGCTAGGCCGTTCAATTTCAGGAGGATGAAAAGCTGATGAGAACTACTCACAAGGCGGTGAGATACATGTACTGAAGAAGCTTCATCGTTTTTGGTGAAGTATGATTGGTTGTTTTCAAATCACAAGTGTAGTTGTCGGTTCGGACTATGTTGAGACATTCGAGTGACTAGTGTCGAGGACGCCGATGGTCTTATAAGTCTGCGAGAGAAAGCTCGTGGTGGTTTCTTGACCTTATTGACAATTCACATGCAAGAGAATTGACACAGATGCAATGCCTGTCACGGAGAGGACGGAGATTGGAGATTCTTACCCGAGTCAGAGCTATCTAATCTGGACCCTCTCAGAAATTGAAAAGTTCGATATCCCACTGGGCACTAAATCACTCAACGCCCACCCCAAGGCAATCAATCAAGTTTGAGGGCCATAATTAACTCAATTACCAGGGTTCCCGCCTAATCAGCTTGTCGCTAAAAAAGCGTGATTATTAATTAGGCTTAAAAAAGCAGCAAAAGTGGGTCCTAATCACGCACCTTACTGCTTTTAGGCTAGCGTAAGCTAACGCTAACCTATTAATCATACCTAAGTATTAATTTAAGGCCTTTTTTTCCTCTTATAATATCACGAATAGCGAATAGGGGAAGGTTAATATATTTTAATTGCGCTATATTGAGTGGATTTTATATTAAAGAAGGGAAAAGTCTAACTATAGGGTAGCGTAGCCTTAGAAGGCTAAAGGCTCGCCTAGAGATTATATAACTTAGTAGTTATATAACCTGAAATTTAGGTAGGTCTAACTTAGCGCTATAATAGTACCCCCCCTTTTACTAGTATTACTATCTATAGTAATTAACTATTATATATATAGAAATCCCCCCTCTAATAGTTAAACTAGGGCGTTATTATAATCTATAGTAGCAGGGTTCTTATCTTAAGTAGTAGCTAGAAGCTGAGCTAAAAGGTATTTTAATAGCCTTATAATAGCTAGGTTAGTAGTATGGAAGTCTTATAGTATTACTAGGGCGTACTTAAAGCTCTTAGCGTTATACTAAGTAGGGTTATAGTTATAGCCCTTCTAGTTAGCGCGATATTATAACTATTTATAATATAGCTAGCTAGTAGTTACTTATATAACCTTATACTCTAGCTTATTATTAAACTTAATAATAAGTAGTAGCGCTTTAAATTAGCCTAGTAGATGGTCCTTAGTAGCTTCTTAGAGCTTACTAGGGTAGAACACTAGGTAATAGTTATATTCCTTTAGTAAGTTAAGTACTTATATACCCCTAGGACTAGTAGCCTTAATTAGCTATAGCTTATCCTATAGTATAAATAGCTTTAAAGGGTTTTCCTAGCGCTATCCTTCTATTAATATATATATAAAGTCTCTTACAGCTAAGTTATTAGGTCAGTAATAGTAATTTATAATATAGGTATAGCGTTATTACGCTATAGCTATATTCCCTTTAGTAATATCCTAAATACTATAGGGGTTTTATACTAACTACTAAGCGTCGCCCTAGTTAATCTTTTCCTTTATTATTAAGAACCTCTATATATATTAATCTTAGTTAAAACCTATTTATAGTAGATACTCTTATTCGATCTTAAATAGTATAAGCCCTATAGTTTTATTTAATAATACTACTTAGGGGAAGTCTATAATAAGGAGTATTTCGCTCTAGTTATCCTAGGACTAGTTAGTCTAGGTGTAAAGGAGTTAAGTTAGGTACTAGTTAAAGATCTTAGTCTATCTATTAGTTTCTGTATAGCTAGCTATACTTAGCTATATAGTTATACTGTATACTTTATAAAGTTTACCCTAGAAGCTAGAAGTAAACTAAGGGCCTCTATTAGATATAATTATAATAAGGAAACCTATATACTAGAAGATATAAGTATAATGTAACTAAGTAAGATCCCGCGCTATAATAGTCTTATAATTAAAAAGGGAGATTATCTTCTTTAATAAGTAGTATATTACTATAGATATATTATTATACTTATATTAGTTAGGTAGATATAATATAAACTCTATTATAATATATTCCTAGGGGTAGTCTAATATTAATAGGGGTCTTAACTCGCCTAGGGGCGTATCTCTTACCTTCTAAGCCTAGTAATACATATAGTGGTTATAAATATACTACTTAATATTAGTAGTTAGCTAGGGCTAAAAGTAATACTCCCTTAGAAGCTTATTAGTCTTATTCTAGCCTAGGTATACTATAAGCTTTTAGGTATAAGCCTTATAGATTAATTTTATATATAGGTCCTCCTCCTTAGGTATTATAAGCTTCCTATCTATTATTAAGAGCCTATCTTATATTTTATAGCGCTCTATCTTAGTAATAATAAGTATTTTTAGCGCTTCAAGTAATATTATATTAAGCTTATAGTCAAGCTAGAGGATCTATTTAACTAGGAGGTATCCCTTTAGCTTATCTTCTAATTTAAGCGTATTAATAGCTATTATAAGGTAGCTTAGGGCGTTCTCTAGTAGCTAGTATAGCTTATTTACTACCTCTAGGAATAGGTAAGTAGGTAGTAATAATACCTAAGTATAGTTTAACTTATAAATAGCTTATTAGGTTTAAAGGTCCTCGTTTCTCTAGAAGAGGGTATGAGCTAGTAAGTTTTTATATTCTAAGTAGTATTACATATAAAAGTTAAAACTAGCTAGGATACTCAACTAGTAGGCTTAGTAGATATTAAGAAGCTATTTAATTATAAAGTAGAGTAGTCGTTAGTAATCTATAATAACCTTAAAACGCTAAGTAATTACTAAGAGTTTAGCTCTCTATTCTTCTAATATAAGAGTAAATACTATTATCTTATAGTTATAAATAGGGTAATTTATCTTAGTTAGTAATATAGCTTTTAAGAAGTAGGCTACTAGGTACTATAGACTATTATTAGTTTATTATTAGAGGAGAGCAGTAATATAAATAGATCTAGAGGTATCTATCTTAACTTAGGTTAATAGCTCGGGCTTCTAGTCGTCTAAAATAGGGGCTAATATTAGGGCCTCCTTTAGTATTATAAATACTACTACGTAGTTATTATTAAAATTAAACTAGGCGCTTTTAGCTATAGGCTTAGTAAGTAGCTAAGCGATCTTTTTATAATCCTTAATAAATCGTTAAGAGAAGTTATAGAACCTTAAGAAGGACTAGATACTACGTACTATAGTTAGTAGCTACTAGTGTTTTACTATAGAGACCTTCCTTGGGTTAGAGCTAATCCCTTTAGTAGTAATAATAAACCTAAGGTAGCGCGTCGTAGTTATATTAAATTTATACTTCTTGATATTAGCCTAAAGCTTTACTTAGCGTAGCTAGTGAAGGACCTTCTTAATATACTCCTTATACTAAAGGGGGTCCTCTAAATATACTAGAATATTATTTATATATACTATATAGAAATTATCTAGGTATTCTATAAGGGTAATATTTATATACTATTAATATATGGCTAGCTTATTATAAAGCCTAAAGGGTAGAACCTTATACTTATAAGAGCTCTATTAGGTATAGAATATTATTAAGTTTTCTAAGTTGGAGTAGATATAAATTTAATAAAACGCCTAGTAGATATTAATCTTTATAAATACTTTAGCTTAGCTAATTTAACTTAATATCTTATTAATTAGGAGTAATAAGTACTAGTCCTTAATAAATTCGCTTAATCTTTAGAGGTTAATATAAAGCTATAAGTAGCTTTTAGCTTTCTAAATAAATAGTATTAGGGATATAGATAGGGCGTTACCTAGTACTATAAAGCCCTTTTTTAAGTTCTTAAGGAGGTATTATTAGGTAGCCTCGAGTTCTAATAATAATTACTTATATAATGGGTAGAAGGTTAACTACTCCTTTATACCTAGCTCTAGTTTAATTTAATAATTATAAGAGTAATAAGGTAGTAAAGTATTACTAGTAGTCTTACTAAGGTAATCCTTCTAGTTCTAGAGGTATAAGGGAAGTCTCTTATTAATTAGGTATTAGTCCTTAGCTTTATTAACCTCTAGCGGGCTTATACTTTTCTCTTCTACCTCTTACTTATTAGTAAATATCAACTTAAGCTTATATAGCGATATAGAGCCTTATTTAATAATAGTATGCTTTAGGCTCCTCTCGAACCCTATAGCGCTAATAAATATTGTATTAAGGTCTCTCTTTACTTATTAGGCTTTAGGGCTAAGGGGTCTAGGCTTTTAGCATAGCGTTTACTAGGTCTACTTAACTATTAACGCGCCTTTTAATACTATATCTATTTTCTATAAGTTATTATTATATCCTAAGTCCTTAGGCATATAGCCTTACTATAGAATCTTTATAGGGGTCTTTATCTTACTTCCTATAGCCTTTTAGGCGTTGTATGGCTATTCCTTAGCTTTAATTATAGCTTAATAGCGCTCTATATTAAGTTAATATTTAATATTAATTCTAGTAGGTTAATAGAGGTTCTTAGCGTCTTATATAATTATTTAAGGGAGGTCTTAGGCTATAGGGGTTTTGCTAGGCTAGTATTAGTGCTAATAGTATATATCTATACTAATATTATAGTAATTAAATTATAGGTAGCTAAGAATAAGGTTATACCTCCTTATATCGAGTTAAAGAAGGGGTATTTATATTGATTCTTAGTAGTTTACTTATATATAGGTTATCTATACCTTAGTTATAACGTCTAATAGCTCTCTATTAAATCTAGTACCTAGGATAGGGCGTTATAACTTATTATATTTAATATAATAGAAATCCCTTAATAAGGGGGTTATATAGGTATGTATAAAAGCGTAGGTATTTACTCTAGTATTAAGAAGGGCTCTAAGGTAAGTATTATATTTATTATAAACTAGAACTAACTCTTTCTCTAGTAGTTTACTACTAATTAGTTATTATAAGTTAATAGATATTATTACTAATTACTAATCTCTCTAGTTCTCCCCTAGTAAGAAGTCTACTTTTACTAGGGGCTCTAGTTTTCTACTAGCTCTAGGTTATTACTCACAGCCTTAATAAGCTTAGTAATACTTATAATAGCTCTAGCCTTCTTATAGGGGTAATCCTACGAGGTATAGCTAATATTACTATAAATAAAATAAGCACCCTAGTTATAAAGCTTCTTATATAAAGCTTTAGGGATTTAGTCCTAGTTAGTATAGGCTTATATGGAGGGGTTCCCTCTCTCAAAGGGCTTAGCGCGAGCTACTAGAGTAGAGCCTTATATCATAGTTTAGTTAACTAGGTAGTTATTAGAGGGTGCTATAATATAAGCTATAATATAGACCTAAGTAGTCTAGTTCTAGAAGGTAAGGGCGCTATTTATATAATAAATAGAGTACTAGTTCCAAAAAGAGGTAGGTAGTTTCTTATAGAACTTCTAGCGCTACTAAGACTCTAGGAGCTTAGCCTTATAAATAACTTTAATAAAAATAGCTTATTTAATCTAGATATGTTTAAATAAGATAATAAGACTATTAAGATTTATCTGGGCCTTATTATAATAAATTAAGTTAATAAAAATAGCTTTTAGCTCCTTAATAAGCTATTCTATTATAGTAATTTAAAGCGAGTTACTTAAGAGGAGGGGGGATAAGATATTATAAGTAGTTCCTCTAAGGTATAAGAGTATATACTTAACGTATTAGGATTTAGTATAATATTTTCTATTATTAAGGCGTATTTTAATATACAAGAGCTAGGTATTAAACTTTAGGTACTTAGGATTAGTACTCTTAGTATTTATAAAGATAGGGACTTTAGGTATCTTAGTAGTCTAGGTATTATTATTCCTAATAATTAATAAGGGCGAGCTAGAGCGGACCTAGCTATTAAGGTATATTATTTAGTTAAGGGTTACCTTAAGTATAGAGCTATAATTACTAGAGGGAGGGTTTAGTAGGAGAGGATTAGTAGTTATATTAATTTCAAAACGCTAGAGTGAGGCTTTATTAGTATCCCTTATCTTATCCCGCGCTTTAGCTATAATAATAGCGTTATATTAAGCTTAATTACGCTCTTCTTAGTAGTACTTAAATATAATAGACTATTTAATATTATTACTAGTAGTATAGGTATTATTTAAACGCTCCTAGAGCTTTTAATTCTTATATTCGAAGTAGAGGGTAGTATTATAATGCGTATAAAGCTTATTACTTATAGTAATATATCTATTATATAAAGCTTAAAACTTAGTACCTTAAGTAGCTCTCTTTATAAGCTAGTTTCAAATCTAAGTAAGGGTTAAGTTAGAGTTATTTTAGAATAATTATATTATATTAAGTTCGGAATTACGCCGCAGCCCCTTCGCAAAAAGACTATAACAAATTCACCTAGTTCGCAGGTATAATTTAGGAAATACTATATAGGTATTTTAACCTATACCCTCTATTAGTTAAGGAAAATAATATAGGAACCCTATATATTCCTACTACTCGTAAGTAAACCCTTATATTAAGTTAGATATGCGCCGTACTGGGGCTAATTATATTAGAGCTAAATAGGCTATTAAGGCTCTTATAGTAACGCCCTCGCTAAGCCTTCTAGTAAGGTAAAAGCTACTATATAAGATAATATCTTAACCTAAAAAGTCGACCTTCTAGTAAGGTACTAAAGGTAAATATTACTATATAAGAGGTAACTCCTTAACTAAAGAGGTCTTTCCTAAGAGGTTCTTATAGCTAGAAGTATAAGAAGCTCTATAAGTAGGGCCTTATACCTCTCCCTCTTCCTTATCCCTTAACTATATTAGTACTAGACTTTATATATAAAAACGCTAAGCCTGCGCGAGGTATGCCTTTTAATATTAATAATACGCGAGAGCTTATTAGAGAGTTTAGTATTAATATAATTAATAAAACCTACTCCTTCTTTAACTACTCTATTATATATAGAGAGTATATTATTAGTATAGCCCTTAAGAGGGCTCTTATTAATACCCCTAGAGGGAATACTTATTATTATATTATAGCTAAGTAAGTAGACTTAGTAATAGAAGCTAGGCGGGTTATTATATACCCTATAGAATAGCCCTTCTTCGAGCAGGTCCTCTATACTATTAAGGCAGAGGTAGCCTAGGCCCCTTAGGGGAACGTTAGTAAGTATAGCTTATACTAACTAAAAGAGAGAGCGTTACTAACGATAGCATAGTAAAGATAGTAATAACTTCTAGCAGATAAAGTAGTAATAGAGGCGGTATTTAATAGCAGTATAGGTAGTATATAAGAGGAAAAGTTAATAGTTTTATAGTTTAAATAATTAAAAACCACGTTATTATCGATATAAAGTTAAAGATCGTGAGGCTATCTAGTGGGGCACGTATAAGTACGGCTGTGGTTAGGAAAGGTAGTTAGCAATTATAATCACGTAGCTAAAGGCTATATATTATCAGGAGGCGCGGAGTTAGAAGGTCTATTGCACTTGAGTAGGTAAAATCACTATGCAGTGGCCAGAGGCCATTGAGCTCGGAATTACGCCGCAGCCCCTTTGCAAAAAGACTATAATAAATTCACCTAGTTCGCAGGTATAATTCGGGAAATACTATATAGGTATTTTAACTTATACCCTCTATTAGTTAAGGAAAATAATATAGGAACCCTATATATTCCTACTACTTATAAGCAAACCCTCGTATAAAGTCGGACGCGCGCCGCACCGGGGCTGATTATATCGGAGCCGAACGGGCTACTGAGGCTCTCGTGGCCTGGAAACGCCCTCGCTGAACCTTCCAGCAAGGTGAAAGCCACTATACGGCTGTGGTTGGGAAAGGTGGTCGGCAATTACGATCACGTGACCGAAGGCTGTGTATTGTCAGGAGGCGCGGAGTTAGAAGGTCTGTTGCACTTGAGCAGGTAAAATCACTATGCAGTGGCCAGAGGCCATTATTAAGAATAAGAGTAACTTTCTAACCCTTACTTAAGTAATTATAATTAATAATGAGGAGGTTAGGGAACTTCTATAATTTAGTAATAGCGCTCTAAGCTACGCTCTTATATCCCTCTATATTGAGGTCTATAAATAAGCCTTTAAGAGGCTACTCTTATATAAGCTTATTTTAAGTTAAAGACCTTTAGGTCCTCGTATAGTAGGGTATTATAGTTAGGTAGCGTAGTATATTAGTATTAGAGGGCCTTAATATAAGGCTCTAGGAGCCTTCTAGTATTAAGTATAAGCGTAGTTATACCCTTATAACTATACCTAGCTAGTTATAACTTATTTAGTATATTAGTAATATAGTAGAGGGGGTATATTAATTAATTAATTTTAGACTAGTTAGGGTATAGATTAGTTAGCTTAGCCCTCGGTTAGGTGCTATACTCGTATTAGGTAATTAATAGGGTAGGGGTAATAGTTAATTAAGATTTTATACTTCTATCTCTAGAGAATAGATAGAAGATTATAGAATAATATTCTAAATAGCGAATAAGCGAAGGTTAATATACTTTAATTATACTATATTAAGTAGCTTCTATATTAAAGAAGGGAAAAGTCTATCTATAGGCTAGCGTAGCCCTAGAAGGCTAAAGGCTTACCTAGAAATCACGTAACTTAGCGGTCACGTAACCTGAAATTTAGGTAGGTCTAATCTAGCACTATAATAATAATACTACTTATTATTATTATTATTATCGCTAATAACTTTATAATAGGCCTTACTACGCCTAAGCATAGCGAGGTTAAGGCCTTATTTTAACCCTTCTATAATTATATTTATAGTTACTTATAAAAGTAGTATAAATATTATAATTAGACCTTAACTAACTAGACTCCACGCCTCTGCTATTATTTAGCTACGTATAGCGCGTTTAATCGCTACTAATTCCTTACCTAGCTTATAATTAATTAGGTATATATAACTACTACTAATAAGGGCTTTATAAGCCTTACTAATAAGTTAGATTACTTAGTAGCTCTTTTTATATTTACTAAGAAGCGCCCTTTTATATACTTTAATACTATATATATAATTAACCTTACTTAAGCTCTCCGCCCTAGTTATAAACCACCTAATAACTATAAACTTCGTAATACCTTCCTACCCTATATTTATACTAATTACTACTATAAGATTAAGGCTATTATTAACCGCTCGCCCTATATTAATATAATATTTAATAACTCTAATAATAGTAGCTATAATCATATCATTAATATCTCTATTACTCTTCCTAGTAGCCCTGCGTTTTTATAGTATATAGTAGCGACTACTAACTACTCCTATAGGGCTAAATAAAGTACTAGGGAGTGATACGGTCCACGAAGTAGGCGAAAATTATAAGTGAAAAAACTACTATCTATTTTAAAGGTTATTTCCTTAAAGGCGATAAGCCCTTTTATAAGGGTTAATACGTTTAGGTGCGTTTAATATATTAAACGCGTTAGACGCCCTTAAGCGGGATAACTACGCTAAGCGCGTTTAGTATTAATTACCTATATAAGAAGAAAAATATATCGACTATAATACGTAGTATGAAATTTAATTTATACCTCCTATTATAGTAATATACTAGTAAGTAGAGCTATATTATTATATATAAGTAACTATATATAACCTTACTTCCTTTCTATTCTATACGTTTTAATCATATCCTACTTTAGGCTAAGGGAGTCTTAGGCATAGTATTAGTTATTTTTAAGAGGTCGGGGTAGTCCTTATCCTTATTATTAATAATCTCTTTAGCTACGACTAGGAGTTAGTTAATACTAACGCTATAAGTAGTAGCTAGTTAGGTATTATCCTTATATTACTCTAGGAATAGGTAGCGAGATTCGTTACTAACCTTAAGGTATACCTTAGTAATACTATTATCTTTAATTATAGTAATCGAGGCGGCGAGGGAGGTAATATTAGTATAAAGGCCTCGAAGGTTAGTAGTATATTTATACTAAAAGTTAGCTATATCTATAGCCTTAGGGTTATTAAGGTCTAAGAGAGCCTAGATAGCGCTTAAGTCGTTACTATTAACTATAGCCTAACTAATATAAGCGTTATCCTTAGTATATATACTAGGAAACTTATATTATAATATCTACTTAATAATAAAGAATAGCGATATAGCGCTAAACTCCGGGTTACTTATAATTCGTTTAGTTATAAACGAGTTAAGGGCGCGGACGTACGTATATAAACTAAGGATAATTAAGCCGTTCTAGATAAGTATATATAGGGTAAGGCGTTTAGCGTAGCAGGCGGCTATAAGGTTAGTAGCATTAAAGAAATAGAGGCGCTAAAGGTATATATTAATTACCTCTTAAGTAGTTAGGAACTTCACATAGGAATAGGTAAGGCAACGGAGGCTAGCGATATAAGTATAGGATTACTAGTCTATAATAATAATTTTCTTAACGCTAGTAGTAGTATTAGGCGTCTTAGTAGAGCTAGGCGCGTTAATAGCGTTAAAGGGGCTAACGTTAGAGGAAGGATTAATATTAGGGCAATCCTCTAGGCTAGCGGCTAATATAGTATACTTAGTAGAAGACCTAGTAGTAAGGTATTATTCTAGGCTAAGGAAGCCTAGGCTCTCTTATATTAGTCCCTAGGGAATAGTTACTATAATAAACTTAAACTCGTTAGTAGCTAACTTAATAAATTAGCCTAGGTTAAGAGTAATAGCGCTAGTATTAGTAATATAACCCTTAGAGAGCGCTGCGGTTAGGGCGATCTAGGTCTCCTTATATCCGTTAAGTAGTATAGTAATATAGCTAATGCGTTTACTATAGGCTTATATTCCCTTAATAGCCTTAATAGTATCCGTTACGTTAGGGGTGCTAATACTAATAGCTTGCTTCTTAGGAGTAGCTATCTTATTAGTCTTATTCTAAGCGATAGGAGTTAATCTAGTGCTAGTTATAATAATATTAGTTAATAGTTAAGGTTTAATATATTTAGTAGCGTTAGTAGCTTACTTAGGTTAGCTAGTATTAAGGGATAGTTTAGGCTAATTAGCGCTAATAGTCTTATTAGCTTAGTTACGTTTAGTAGTAACGTATTTATTATCTCTACTTAAGGCCTCTCTAGAATTAATAGAAATAAGCGTACTAGCGACGTTAATAGTATAATATAGGTTATATTTAAGGGAGTTCTATATAGCGTTATAGAGGGATAGCTACTTAATATTTAAGATAGTATTAGGGAATTAGTAATAGAACTTAATTTAGTTTATAGATAGTAGTTAGGCGACCGAATAAGCGTTAATACCCGGGTAGATAATAAACGGGGTATTAGAAATATTATAACTAGTTCTATAATATTAGGTCTCTTAGTTAAGGGCGCGCTCGAAGATTTCTTAGTTATAAATATAGTATCTAAGCTTACTATAAGGGATCTTAACGTTAGGTAGGTAGTAGTAAATATAATTAAGAGTAATATACTTAGCGTCTTTATATTTAGAGCGTTATCCGTTTATAGTAAAGTAATACCTAGGTATATATAATATAGGTTACTCTAGTAGCGCCGAGCGCGTAATAACGTAGAGCGTTAGTAAGATTTCTCGACGTCTCGATATAGATAATAGTAATAAAGGGAGATATATAAGAGTAATAATAGTATAGTAATAGGGTTAAAAGCGTTAACGCTCTTTAGCGAAATATATATATAGAGGATAAATACGCTTAATACTAAGTAAGTAGAGGCGGTAGTAATAACTAGTAGGGTTGCCTAGTAATATAAATTTATTTTATATATATATACTTAAGCGCTAATTTTTCTTATTAGTTAAGTAAGAATAGGGGTTAACCTTCTAGCGAGGAGGGCGGTCGCGTTTATAAGGGTTCTTATAGTGCTAAGAGCGGAAGGAGTTCGAGAGGGAAGGTATAATAAGCGTAGTTATCTTTGCTAATAGGATAGGCGCGAATATCGCTATTATTAGGGTAAAGTTCTTAGACGCGCTAAGCGCGCTAAACGTCTTTGCTTTATAATAAGGCCTTAGTTATAATACTTATTATAGTCTACTTACCTATTTAAGGCGCTTTAAGCAGCGCGTTCCTTATTCGCGATATATATTATATTATTCCCCTAGGTTCTTATAAGGCCTTCCTCTTAAGCGCCTTAATAGTCTTTTACTAGGCTCTAATACTAGTTTAATACCCTATTAGATAGGTCTTTAAGCTTACGCTTATCTATAGAGCTATTCTATCTCTTATTCCTTACTTTTAAACGTAGTAATAAGTTCGTCTATATTTATAATATCTTTATCTATCTAAATAGTATATATTAGTAGGTAACCTTTCTATTTAACTAGATATTATACCTTTCCTCGCATAAGGGTTCGTTTCTTAAGAATGCTTTTAATCTCGAAATACTTATATACTTCGAGCTAACGAATATTATTATCTTCCTTAACCTTAACTAGGCCTCGGTAGTTATCTTAGCGGTTAAATAGGTTACTACTAGGGGCTAGTGCTAATATAAGTTAGACGATAGATATAACTAGGTAAATATTTATATTAGGTAGAATATCGAGGCGGTATACTAACTTACTAACGCGTTTAAGGACCTTGAATGGAATGCGCTAGTATTAGTTATCCTAGCAGATAATATCCTAATCCCATTTTAAGGTATACCTAGTCGCCTGGCTTAAAGGTAATAAAACGATGTTTTTTATTATACCGTTCCTTTATATATAGCTAGGCTACTGCGATTGAAATTTTTACTTCCTCCTAGAAGATTTCACGGTTTATTTCAGGGTTAGTATTACCTAAGATATTTAACACGTTATTCGTGTTTTTACTATATAGGATTTAGTTTAGTAAATAACTAATAACTTATGAGTAGGTGTTATTAAGGTTATATTAAAGGCTTAGTAGTAATATTACCTAGTTATTATTAACGAGGTTAAGAAAGTAATAAATAGCTAGTTCGACGGTTTAATTTTTATATTCTAAAATACTATTAGTTTATAGATAATATGCAGTTAAGAATCTTAATTTAGTATATAATTCCGCCTATAGCGCGGTCTAAAACCTTAAAAGGAACTTTTAGTTGCGATTAGATATAATAGCTTTTAGTATTCCCTAGTTACTACGCTAGAGGTTATATAGAAGGAGGTATCCCTAGATCTTAGCGGTATATATTAAGTAACCTAGGATAAGGAGCGTTACTTTAGAGAACTTATTAGTTATAGTAAGTACTATGTTAAGAAGTAGAAAGTTCTCTACTTTATAGCCTAAATACCGTGAAGGTATTTCAAGAAGTCTAATAATAAAGTCTATAGTAATTATATAGAAGGGGATAGCTAGTATTAATATTAGCTATATCGCGCTAAGTAGTAGTTAACGTTTTATATTTATTATTCCGCATTAGGGGTAGTTAGCTATATAATTATTAACTTATCGTTTAAGACGTAGTATATAAAAGTATTTATTAATAGCTCTCTATATTTATTCCTTACTAAAGTAATAGTAGTTATTATAAGCTTCCTCGATAAGAGGCGTTACTAACTCTTTTAGAATATAGAGCCTTTATTTATTAGTATAGGGGTTAATATAGTAAAGAAGACTATTATATATAACGAAGTTAAGGTCTATATCGTCTACCTTTTCGCAAAGTATCTTATATACTCTACTCTAGAACTTAGAGTTAGTATACGATTAGATAAGTTTAGCCTTAAAGTCGTTATTAAGAGATACTTCTATTATAAAGTTAACGCCTATTAGTATATTATCCTATATCTTATTAAGTTCCCTAACGTCTTTAATAGGGATTTCTATTATAAGTAGGCGTAATAACGCGTCCGCTACGATATTTAATATTCTAGGGATATAATAGTATACTAGGGAGAACTAGCTAAGATATTCTAATAATAACATAAAGCATAAGTTAGACCTCGTCTTATCCTCTAACTATAGCGACGTTTATTTAATAATATTATATATTACTAAATAGTTAGTAAGTACTATTATAAGGTCTCGTCTAGACGACTATAGCATTAGCTAATACTTCTTTACTACCTATACTAGGCAAGCTACTTTGAGTTTAATAGGCTAATACTTCTATTTAGCTTAGTTAAGGGCCTTACTAATATAAGCAATTAGATATATATTAGTACGCTTAATAGGGTTATAAGGTTTCTATTTAATATAGTTAGCTAGCTAGAAGATTAGTACGGAGTATCTATATTCCTTTAATAAGTTAAGCTATATAAATAACTACTTATCTAAGTTATAATAGAATAAGGCGTTATCTGCTATTAAGGCGTCTTTAACGTTATTAAAGCTAGCTACTTCTTCTAATATAGGTTTAAAACTTATCTTTTAATAAAAGAGCTTTCTCGTAGCGCCTTTATCCTTCCCTTAAGCTTAGGCTTTAGCTAGTAACGTGGTTTTACGCTATTAGAGCAGTTAAATATAATAGCTATAGCGTAGTATTATATATTATAAAAACCCGGTTACGCCTATCTAGTACTTAAGTTAGTAGAGGTTATAAGGGTACTTAATTTTTTTAATAGCGTTAATATAGTCTTAAGTATTTAATAGTCTAAAGGCGTTAATAGTAAAGCTAAGTAGCTTAATAAAAAGATATCTAATAAATAACTTCTTCGCTAAAAGCGAGAGTCTAATATCTATAAAGAGTTTAAGAATCGTATCGAGGTACTTAAAGTAGGTATTAAGATCCTTCGAGGCGATAATAATATCGTTAATAAACGTATAGGTATATTCCTTATATAGTTATAGGAGTCTATCTATAACGCGTTAAGCGTAGGCGGGCGAATTATAGAATCCTATAAGTGCTACTTTTAAACGTTCTTATCCCTAGTAGCTAATTATAGTAAATTAATCTTAATATTCCTTCTTAATAAGAAACTAATAGAAGAAGGATCGAGCGTTAACTATAGTAATCTATAGCTTATTACGAAGGCGTTTAATAACGTCTTATTATAGTAGTATAGGGTATACGTTAGGGATAGTAGCTTTATTAAGAGTATATAGGTCTATAACTATACGACCTTTATACTTACTATCTATAATTCGCTATATAGCGAATACGGGGGCTCTAAATAATATAGGTCTAGAGTTACCCTATTCTATATAGTTTTAAGCATAGAGCTTATCTAAAGTTTTATTAATAAGCCTCTTATCTTCTTTACTAATAGGATAAGGTTATTAGCTAACGTTTATATTCTACTATCTTTTAATAAGTTCGACCTTAAGGTATTAATCTTCTAGAAGGTCGATTAGTCCTTAGTCCTTCTAGACAGCGGGGTAACGCGAGATAACCTCTTTAAGGCGTTATATAGCTTTAGCGTCTTAGTTATAGATATATATACCTTCCTTAGTAATAACTACTAGTAAGTTTTTAGGCTTAGTTATACCTATCTTGCTATTTAGGTTAATATTCCCCTTATAGATATCTCCGCTATTTAGCGTTATATTATTATTAGTTACGCTATAGTTAGCGAGCGCTTCCTTACTAGTTAGGTTAGAGATTTCTACTTATTTGTTAACTATTAGTTCTAGTAGCTAAGTAAGTATTATAAGCTTACGATTAGAAAGGCTAAAAACGGCGTAATATATTAGGTCCTTGCGTAATAATATTAAAAAGGCTATTTATAGTTAATCGCAAGTCTTTAGTTTGAGGTATCTATTAGACTTAAAGGGCGCTAGAGTTCTAAGCTTAGTACCTCTTTTAATCTTTAATAGGTAAGGAGCGTTATTAATAATAGGAACAAGTAGTGAATTACCTATATACATATACGTACACCCTTTATACTTTAAGCTAAATAGAAGGGACTTTATTTTACTAAAGGTATCTTAATTTAAATAGCGGAGCGATTATATAACATAATAATTAAATTTCTCGTAGTATATATATTATAAACTTTTAAAGGGACTTTTAAATAGATCTAAGAGGGAATTCGAATATTATCGCAGGATGCGATTCGGATATATAATTCCGAGTTTAGAACGTCGAGCCTATTAGATATATTAAAGTCTTACCCTATAAGTAAACTAGTATCTAGATATAGGATAAGCTATATACCTATATAGAGCTTAGTAGTTATTATATATCTATTAGGTCGTTATCCTTATATAAGAATCGCAAAGGTTACCTAGGTAATAGTCTTAAGGCTTCCTACGCCTTAGAGCTTAAATACCTTAGGTTCTCTTAAGAGGATATAGAACTATTATAAGTAGGCTTTGCTTATAACTAAGCAGTCTGCGCTAGTATTAACGCAGACTACGATTAGCGGTCTATTATAATAGCCTCGGATAATAATTTTAGCGTATATATAGCAGTATAAATATATAACTATATATTACTATAGCTTAACGAGACTAATAAGCGTTATATTTAGCTAAGGGGATAAAAAGGTTTAATATAAGAAGATACCCTTAAAGTCGGTATATAGCTTAGCGTTATAAAGGTAGGTTTCGCACGAGTAGATTCTAGGATCCTTAAGGAGCGAATTTTAAAAGGAGTTAACGTTAAAAACAGGGTACTTATCCTTATATCTAGGGATATAACCTAGAGGGTATTTATAGTAATATATAGGTTAAGTAACTAGGTTAATATGCTTAGGATTATCTTCCTATAGCTCTTAGTTATCCTCGTCGTCTATACTAATAACTAAGTCTTCTTCGTACGAGTCTAAATCCTCGCTAGCCTTAATATACTAAATATAATCGAAGTTGCCCTTATCTAATAAAGTATATACTTCCTCTTCTACTTACTTGCGACTAGTGCCCTTAGTTATATAGGCTAAAGGGTAACTAGGTAGTTAAGGATATTAAACGCATTAACTAGGCTATTTATATTAGCGTTTAGGCCTTCGTCGTTAGTTAAACCGAATTTCCTTATGAGCGGATAATAAGGGTTTAGTAGCTATATTAATAGCTTACTTTATAAGTCTTAATAGTAATAGGCTAGATATAGTCTCTTTCGGGTTTATATAGTACGGGTAACGAGTAGCTATAATATAGCTTACTTTTAAGGTCTCTTTTAATAATAATCGCGTTGCGGAAGTTCCTATATAGGTCGCCTTAGTAGAGGGCTAGACTAATAATCGCTAGGATCCTTTAGTAACTATTTAATACTAGCTAGGGACTATCTTCTATAGGCTCGTAATAAACTTATCGCAGTTTATATTACTAGTTAGCTAAGGAATACTAATAACTAGTTCTATATCTATCTTATTATAGGTAATAGTTAATACCTTAGTTTAGCTCTCTTTAGTATCCTTATATAATTAAGTAACCTTAGTTATCTAGTATTAAATATTACGTTAATTATATATATTATATAGAGTATACCTCTCCTTAGTTAAACGTGCTTTAGCGATTTTATATAGTAAATAAAAACATTTAAGTAATAACTCTTTCTAATAGTCTAGCCCGTAGTTAGGGTCCTTAAGTTCTACCTTCTTATTAAGTATTAGATTAGTATAATACTAGTCCGAGGCATACCTTAGTAAGGTTTAATATAGGTTAAGGGTAGCTATAGCTAGGTTCTTATTATCCGACTCGACGTAGCTATTAATTATATTAATAAAGCGATATATATTTTAGTAGATAGTCCTTAAACTACTATTAATATATATATCTTCGACTTCGTCGTTATATAGAGGTAGATCGAATAACCTAATTATATTAGTCTTAAATCGAGGAGTGCTATACCTAGGTTCTATAGCTAACGTTCTAGCTATTACCTATACTACCCCTTCTTTATCTATAGAGAGAAGGAATATAAGAAAGTTATAGCTAACTAAGAACCTATCGGGGTTAGGTAATAGTTTAATAGTATTTCTTATTCTAGCTAGTAGTTAAGGGTATTAATCGCCTTAGCTATTACTACTACTATAGCTAGGGCTACCTCCTTTATTATTTTAACCCTCGGGTTTACTATTATTACCTCTATTACTAGGATCTCTAGGTAGTATAAGTAGTAGTAATAGTAGAGGAGCGTCCTCTATACGTTTAATATCTTAGTTATATCCTTTATCTTTATTAAGGTTTAATAGACCGGCTTCTAATTCCTAGGCGCCTATCTTACTATATTACTTACCCTAGCTATAAGCACTAGGGTAACTCTATAAGTTACTTAGCTTAAATATAGGAGGGCTACTTATTCCTTTTCCTTAGGTTAGGAATAAAGCACTTAATATATCTATACTTTCTTTAAATAATATATAGAAGGTATTTAAGCTTAGCTCTAGTATTAATATAGTAGTTATATCTTTTAATACTAATTTAAGAGGTAGGAGTTATAAGCTATTTATAAAACTTTATCTAAACTTATAATATTCCTCTAGAGTTAATAGGAGTGCTAAGAAAGCTTTAGGGATTATTATTATATTAAGTTTAGATACGGGTTTTAGGATATCTAGCTTATTTATAGCTTTAGCTCTTAGGGTCTTATAGCCTCCCCTCTCTTTATCCTCTTTAAAGGGGAGCGTTAGGTCTAGAGTCTAGCCCTATTTAATCTCTATTTTAATATATTAATTATAATAAGGGAGATTAAGGCGATACTACTACCTAATAGTATTAGTAAATAGTTATAGGTTAGTTATCTATACCTATAGGACCTTACCTTAAATATATCGAGCGGTCTTATATACTTCCCTACGTAGTATTAACTTTTAAATATATCTATAGCGGTTTACTAAGCGTTATTTAAAGTTCTCGCGCGTAATAGCTATAATACTCGCTTTTATTACTAACCTAAGAAAGGAATACTTAGTCGGGGTAAGTAGTATATAGAACTTATCTAGGTATCGCTTAAGCGCTACTATAAAGTTTATAATAGTTAAATAGTTAATAGGTTCTAGAAGGTCGGACTCGAGACCTTCTTTAACTTTATAATTAGTAAGTAGCTCGTAGGGTATAATTATTAGAGGTTTATTATCTTAGTAGGACGTTCTTTAGTTAAGGAAATCTTCGAGGTTTAATATCTCTTAGGGATATCTCCTAGTTAAGGGAAATAGTAAAAGGTTAATATCTCTTATTAACGTTTCCTAGTTAAGGGAACGGGGGAGTTTAGAGGCTTTTAACGCTATATAATATATATAGGTATTAACTACTATAATACTACTTCGTATAAACTCGACGGGGTTAACTATCTATATAGTTAAGTACCTTCCTTAATTACGAGGGATATCCTTAGTTACGAGGGGATATAGCTAATTATTAAAGTCGTGCTACTAATTAATATAGTCCACGAAGTAGGTAAAAATTATAGGTAAAAAAGTGCTATCTATTTTAAAGGTTATTTCCTTAAAGGCGATAAGCCCTTTTATAAGGGTTAACGCGTTTAGGTGCGTTTAACGCGTTAAACGCGTTGGACGCCCTTGAGCGGGATAACCGCGCTGAGCGCGTTTAGTATTAAATAGCCCCTAACGCCCTCTCTTAGAGGGAGTAAGATACGCTATAAGGGTAGGATAATAAGTTGAAGCAGGGGAGGGTCTTATAGCTAATACTAAACTATACCTACCCCTACGGGGACCTTATAGTTAACCCCCTAGTAAGGAGAAGCTAGAAGGGCTATACTAATATCCTAGATACTATAGTCTTTAATAGTAACCCTGAACTATAGGTACTATAGCTAGAAACTTTAAAAAAAGAATATAATATATAAGGCTATATACTACGTAGTTACCTATTAGCTTTTAGAGCTTCTTACTATATATAAAAGCTAAAGTTTAAATTAGTAAGTATAATATTAATAGTTAGAGGAGACTATTATTTAGGGGGAAGCTATAGGTACGTAGCGGGGAGGATAATAATAACCTACTAGGGAAGCTCTATATAAAGATTATCTAATAGAGCTATTACTTAAGTATAACTACTTACCTAGGTTATAATAGCACGCTAGAAATAGTAAGCTAGTAGTTCTATTAGCTAGGATAAATATAAATAATATAGAGATTTATAAGGAATTATAATATTTATAGAGGGATATATATCTAGAGGTAAGCTAAGAGGGGCTTCCTAAAGCCCTTATTAGTACCTACCTAGTTATATTTAAACCTCTTAATAGATTTTATTATAAACTTACTACTTATAAAGGATAACGCTAGCTAATACTTATAAGTTATAGTAGATAAGCTAGGTAAGTTAGTAATACTAGAGGAGATAGGTATTATAGAGGTAGAAGCTTATATTTACTAGTTCCTTACTTCTTACTTCTAGTTCTATAGGTTCCTATATAGTATTATTAGTCATTAAGGGTTTAACTAGGTAAGCTACTTCTAGGCTAAATTCTACTACCTTACTAATATAAGGAGGCTATTAAATACTATATACTACCTATAGACTAATAGTAATACTAAGAGGTAGAACTAGGAGATATAAGCTATCTTATATATATTTATAACCTAGGTATAGGATAACTAGGGGTAGCTCCTACCTACTACCTAGCTAGCGCTTTATAATAGGGTTAGTAATATAACTAGGCTCTTGCTATTATTCTTAGAATATAGGTATTATACTAACCCTATACCTATAGTAGATAATATAGTAGAAGAAGCCCCCTCTAGGAATATAATAGCTACCCTCCTAGTAATAAGACTATAGGAGGTAGTAGACTTCGTCTAAGTAAGTATTATAGCTACCTAATAGTATAGTAAGGAGAATATAAACTAATATAGGATACCTATAGTAGAGTATTAGGTAAGCGATAAGGTTTAGCTTTTAATAGCTAACTCTAAAAGCCCTAGGCTTAGTAAGAAGCTATTATAGTTATACTATAAATATATTATAATTAGAGTCCTAAGCTTATATATTATTAAGTTAGATATGCTTAGTAATATCTACCTAAGGTTTTATATAGACCTCCTCTAGAGAGTACTAGAGGACCCCTTACCTGCGTAGATAAGGACGGACCCCTAGCTACTACTAATTATAACTAATAATAGCGAATTTAAGTAATATATAGAGGAGATATATATAGCGTAATAGAAGGTAGTTAGGCGAGATTAGAGGCGCGAGGTCCTAGTTAAGTAGGAGGGGTATATAAAGCCTACCTAGGAGCCTATAGAGGCTATTATAGAGACTATTATAGTAAATAGGTATAAAGCCTTATATAGACTAGTTATAGATAATAATAGTAACCTAGCCTATACCTAGGGGGGGACTAGCTAGGAGGGGGGATAGTATTATAAGCTATACCTAGGTTAAGCTTACCTAGGCTTCTATCTAGGTTTACTACCTTAAGGAGCTACCTAGGGCCTACCTAGGGCTTACCTAGTTATTCCCTATTAACTAGCGAAATCTCTACTAGAGAAGAAAACTTCCCCCTTTCCTCTTTAGCTTAAATAAATAGTATTATAGCGACCTCTTATTAAATAAACTCGGGTCTAACCCCTTATATAAAGTCTATACTAATTTCCTAAAACGGGTGCGCTAGTAGGGGTAGTAGGTATAACTTTCTATAGGGCTTATGCCTCGGAACGCGGATCCCTTAGTATATATAGCACCCTATAACGTAATTATATATATTTATAGCTAAGTTTAGCTAATAGAACTTCCTTGAGAATAACTTAGTAGTCTTATTTACCCCTATATAACCCGCCTTATAATCATTATAGTATTAGCAAAGGATTTTAAGTCTTAGGGACCTCTCTTATAGTATCTCTAACCTTCCCTTATAGAATAAGGTTCTATAGCTATTAATTATATAGCCCCTACGATCGCTAGCTAGTCTATATACCCTCTCTAATTAGGTCTAGTAATATAAGTTATTAGCTTATAGTCTGCAGATAAGACTTTTTATTACTTTAGAGGGTTACTAACTATATGCTATTTCGCTCGTTATAAGCTCCCTTATAACTTAGCATAGGACATACTACTATGCTATAGTAACCCTAGCTCCGAGCGAATCCTCTAGGTTAATAAGCTCTTACTAAGCGTTCTCTATATCTTCCCTTGCTCTTTAGCGTTAAGTTATTATAGCTACTATAGTTATAATAATATTAGCTTGCTATAGAGCGCTATACTAACTAGAGACTAAGGCGTCTCTACCCCTAGAGCTATCTATCTAAAAGGGGCGTTTTTTTATACTAGCCCTTATAATATTAATAAATACTTTTAAGGTCTCTATATTACTTTATAAAGTAGTAATACTTATCTAGAGGTCTACTAGTAGGTTACTAATAAACCCTAGCTTCCTTATTAGGGTTAGGAGTATATTATTATATTTTACCTCCCCTTCTATATAGTCTAGCCTCCTAGATAGCCTATCTACTAGGTTTATAACCCCCGACCTATACTCTAGGTTAAAGTTAAACGCTAAGAGCTTATATACCTATCTAGTAAGCCTTCCCTAAAGGTCTTATACTAACGCGCTAATAACTCTTTTTAGCGCCTAGTAATCTATTAGGACTATAAACCTCTTTAATATACCCTAAAGGTAGTAAGCCTAGTAATCTAGGCTTTTAACTATAGCGAGAAGCTCCTATTAGCCTGCTTTCTAATACTACTTAGTATTACTAAGCTTTTATAGATAGTAAGTAACTAGTTACTACTAGCTATTAATATACTATAATAGGATATTAGATATAGCCTTTATAGAAGCGTTTATTTTAACCCTTATTTCGTAGGTTAGGTCCTAATATTAGAGAATAATTACTAAGTAGAAGGCAGCTTAGAGCTCTTTAAAGGCCTATTAGGCCTCTTCTAGCTAGTAGAATTCGCTTCCCTTCTTACTATTCTCCTTACCCTTTAGTAGGGATATTATAGGGGCTATAATACCTAAATAGCCTGCGATAAACTTATAGTAGAAATTATAGAATCCTAGGAAGACTTAGATCTCCCTATATATTTTAAGTAGCTTCTATTTAGTAATAGCTTAAATATAGGTTTAGTCTATTAATATACCTTTAGGTATAATAATATACCCTAGGAACTCTACTCGTTATTAGTAGAACCTATATTTACTAAGCTTAGTATATAGCGCCTACTAGTAAAACCTGCGGAGTACTTAGCAAAAGCTCTTTATATATTACTCTCTTATCTCAGAGTAGACTATAATACTATCTATATAGGTAATATAATAAGTATCTAATAGCTTAGCGAGCGCTTAGTAAATATATACCTAGAACGTCCCTAGGGTATTTATAAGCCTAAATAGTATAATAATATATTTAAAGTACTTATAATAAGTCCTAAAAGCTATCTTCTACCGGTTTTCTAGCTTAATATAAATATAGTAATATATATCTTAAAGGTCGATCTTTAAGATCTACTTCGCTCCCTAAAGCCTATCTAATAGCTTATTAATAAGGGGGAGTAGATATTAATTCTTTAGTATTAGCTTATTAAGGCTTTAATAATCTATATAAAGGTATAAGGATCTATCCTTCTTAGGAATAAAGAGAATAGGGGTACCCGCCTAACTTATTAAAAGTTAGATCTGCCCTATCGCTTAGTTATTAGTAATATATTAATAGAGCTCCTCTAGCTAGTGCTTATTTAGTAGGTAGATAGGCTTATATAGAGGTTCCTTCCCTTTAACTAAGTTAATAATATATTCTATACCCTCTAGGGCTACGTACTCCTTTACTAACTACTTATTAAATATTACTTATTTACTAAGTAGCTCTAGTAGTAATTCTATTTTACTCTCTAAGGTATCCTCTTTACCTAGGGCTTCTATTAGTAGCTTATAGGGGGTAATATTCCCTAATATATATATAATATAAGCCCTCTAGCTATTCTTAATAACCTCTTATATAAACGCTAATAGCTTAGTAATACTAAGGCGCTTATATCCCTAGGTATTCGTCTAGGTATTAATTATAATATCCTCCTTTCCTCTAGAGTATTATAATAGGAGGAGGTCCCCTGCTTCTTTAGAGCGGGGAGCCTTAGCGAAGAGTTACTATATCTTCCTTAGTTATCCCCTTAAGTTAATAAAGAAGAAAGTTAACTAGTATATATTCTAGCTTATTATAGAGGACCTATTAAACCCTTTTAATATAGGGGCGCCCGCTACTATAGGTTATAGTTATAGGGACTTTACTAGTTAATTACTAATAATATTAACTTAGGAATAGGAATCTATATCTACTATTACTTCTTATTTAGTAATGTTCTAGAGAACGATTACCTATCCCTTTATAGTATCTCCTCTTAAGAAGGTATTTAGTTTTAATATAGGTATAGGGGTTATTAATATAATCTCCTAGCCTACTCGTTTTCTAATAGGTTAAGTTCCTTAACCTCCCTTATAGATTAGATTATATTAACCCTTACTTTCTTAGTAAACGCTTAGTATCCTACTAGTATTTTATTTATACTTCGTTATTTATCTAGGTAGTTTACTATCCTATACCCTTTCTTCTTATAGCTAAAATATACTAAGGGGTTAGATATTATAGGTTATATATTAAGGCTAAATATAGGCTAACCCCTATTAGATCCTTATAATATACTACTAACTAGTTAGTAAGGTATTAGGCTTTAGAAACCTCGCGTAGTTCTATAGCTAGAGCTCTACTAGCTCCCCTTTTAGCTTACCCTTACTATAGGGGGGACTTTTAGTATATACTCTTTACTTATATATCGCTTTCTACTTTCGCTCTATAGAGTCTCGCTACCCTATTAGTAATATATCTCCTATAAGCGTTCTACTTCTATAGTTATATCCCTTAGTTTCTATATTTTAACCTTCTAATATTTAAGCTCCTTATATAAAAAGGGGGCTAGTTAGAAGTATAGTATATAAGCCTTAGCCTTGCTATCTTCTATACTAACTATGCTTAAGTTTAAATATATTACTAACTATTTAGCAAAGAACTATATTAGTAACTACCTCTCTTTTTATCTTATTATGTCTAGCTTTTTATAATACCTCTGCTCTTAAAGCTCTAGGCTAATATATTATTAACGAATTAACGCTATAAAATTAGCCTAAGCTAGGTCTCCTTCTAGCCTAGCCCTATAGTATTACTACTAGGTCTATAGGGATAAGCTTACTTTTATAAGCGCCTATTAGATCTATTACTCTAGCGTACTACTAGCGCGTAGTTAGTATCTATCTTTAACTACCTAGATCTAGTTACTAATCTAGTCTATAGTAAAGTCCTTACTTATAGTATAGTGGGATAGGATAAGATAGACTTAGCTACGTAACTTTCGGAAAACTCCCTTAGCGCACGGACCTATTATAAGAAGACTATAGAGTAGAGCGTAGAAGAGAGGAGCGTAGCAGATAGGAGGATAGTATATATATTATTATAATTAGTACCTTAATAACCCTATACCTCGTTTTTTAGTATTTTCTTAGCGAATCCGCGCCTAATTTAGATAATCTCTTTTAATTAGATTTATAAATTATTCTATATATCTTTTAAGCTTACTCTTAATATTCTTATCTATTTATAAGTAGAGCTATATTATTTATTATCTTTCTAGTTCCTATTAGTCCTAACCCTTTTTAATAGTACTTAGAGGCGGATTCTTTTGCTCTTTTTAATAGCCTTTATAGGCTTCTTAGAGAGTTAGGTACCTTCGCTGCGTCTATATATCCTTGCTATTAATATATATATATATAATTAATCTACTTTAAATACAACGATAACTTAAGAAATTTATAAGTAACGAATAATAACGATATAAATAACGATAAAAACGCAGTTTGAAGAGAGGAAGATATTCATAGATCTACCTTAGTTCTAAGGGAATAGTAATAGCTATGCTTTCTTATAGAATTAAGGTAGGAATAATATAGACCCTAAAATCCTCCCTTTCTCTTTTTCTTTTATGCTATTAGTAGGTTCTAGCGAGCATATTCCTTTCCTTACCCCCTTATATATTATTATAACTACTATTATTTAACTAGCGAGTTATAGCTAATATAGCTAAGATAGCTATATATAATACTAATATAGAGATTAGTAGTCTTGCTAAGCTAATAGGTATAGCGAGATTAACTAAATTAGTAACTAGAGACTAATAAACCCCTTACTATTATAGCCCTAAGTACTAAGAGTAATATACTAACTTTAGAGAGATATTAACATAGAGAAGCTATAAATTCTTCTAAGATAAGAGCGTTATTAGAAAGACCCTTCTATATTAAGTAATAAGACTCGAACTAGATCTATAATAGCTTAGAGTAGTAAGATCGAGGTTACTAGACCTTTCTTATATTTATTTAGTTATTTAGTTTATATTATTTCCTTTTTTATTTTATTTAAAGAAAGTTATAACTACCTACTTTATCTTTCTATTTAGAAGATATTATAATAATAACTTTACTTTATTAATTATAATACTCTATTACTTTAATTATATAATATTAACTTCGATATTTATAAACCTATAAGTATTATATCTTCTTCTTCCTTAGCTAACTTAAATACTAGATCCTCCTCTAATAAGGGGAAATAGCCTAAGGAGAGATTTATAGGAGCTTTATTTAGCGAGATATAACTTTATGCTATAGGGTAGCTAGCCTCTAATAATAGTATAGATAGGTCTATAAATCGTACTTCTAGGATAAGAGTAACGCCCTTAAGTACTCTATATTCCTATAAAGGAGGTTATATTAATTAGGATATTATAGCCCTTACTAATTTCCTTATAAGATATCCTATTATTATAGTAATAACTCCCTATTTAACTAGAGCGCCTAAGTTTATTAGTACTAATATCTCTAACTTTATTAC
>JAVHLU010000709.1:0-48489 GCA_036785755.1 Colletotrichum ledebouriae | reverse complement strand
GACCTCCCCTAAATAATTATATAAGACGCTAAGGACCTCCTCTAACCCGCTAAAATTAATATAGAGTATTAACTTAATACTAAATACTACTAAGCTATATTTAAAGCTAAGGAATAGCTATATAATACCTAGAAAGCTATAGTAAGTAAGATAAAAGCCTCTATAAAAATTCTATAGCAAGATAGCGCGCCTAGGGACTTAGGATATAATAATAACTTATAGAAGATAAATATAGTATTAAAGGAAGTGCTAACTGCGGATTAGACCTAGCTTATATAGCATTAGAAGCCTAAACCCCTTACCCTTAAGGCCTAGTAAGTAAGGAGGAATCTTAATATAGCGCTTATTAGCGCTATAGGGTTTAAGAGGAACCTAAGATATACTAATATTAAATTAGGCTCTATATTACTATATAAGCTCGATCTAATAATTATAAATAAGTAAGAGGAAAAAAAAAGAGGCGTTAGCCTACTAGAGGTTAATAAAGCTAAAAATTAATAACTAGTTAAGGAGAAACTCCCCCCCTATCTTTAGGGCTAGAGGGATTACTTTAGTAAGATAGCTAGCGACGCCTTATCTCCCTATTACTCTTATAACTAATAAATTAAACTAGAGCTTAGTATAAAAGAGTAGCTAACTTTCTACTTATTATATAAGTAATCCTTATTAGAACTCGAGGCTACTTAATAATATCTCCTTAAGAACCTAAAGAAAAGCTTTATAATACTAGGTAACGCTCTATTTATATCCCTAATACTATTTATTTAAAAAGCTAATAGATACTTAAGGTTTTATATCGACTTTTAAAAGCTAAATAGATTTATTAAGAAGGACTAGTACCTATTACCCTTAATTAATAAAACGCTAAGTTAAATTAGCTAAGCTAAGCTATTTATAAAGATTAATATCTACTAGGTATTTTACTAAATCTATATTTACTCTAACTTAGAGGACTTAATAACGTTCTATACTTGCTATAGCTCCTATAAGTATAAGGTTCTACCCTTTAGGCTCTATAATAGCCTAGCGATATACTAATAGTATATAAACGACATGCTTATAGAATACCTAGATAACTTCTATATAGTATATATAGATAATATCCTAGTTTACTCAGAGGACCCCCTCTAGCATAAAGAATATATTAAAAAGGTCCTTAATTAGCTATACTAAGTAGGGCTTTAGGCTAATATTAAGAAGTGCGAATTTAGTATAACTATAACGCGCTACCTTAGGTTTATTATTATAACTAAAGGGATTAGCTCTAATCCTAAGAAGGTTTCTATAATAAGGGACTAGTAGCTACTAACTATAGTGCGTAGTATTTAGTCCTTCTTAGGGTTCTATAACTTCTACTATTAATTCGTTATAAATTATAAGAAGATTGCTAGGCTACTTACTAAACTTATAGCTAAAGGCGCCTAATTTAACTTTAATAGCGACTATATAGTAGTATTTATAATACTAAAAGAGGCCCTAACGTTAGCCCCTATCCTATATTACTAAAAGCCTAAACTACCTACCCGAGTTAAGATAGATACCTCTGAATTAGTTTATACTACCGCCCTCCTCTAATAATAAACTAATAATAGCTTATAGTACCCTATAGCTTATTTCTTAAAGATAATATTACTAATAGAGATAAACTACCCTATTTATAATTATAAGATAATAGTAATTATTCTAGTGCTAGAGGAATAGAGGGCTAAACTCTCTATAACTACCTAGCGTTTTAAGGTTATTATAGACTACTAATTACTACTCTATTTTATAACTAAGTAGCTCCTAAATATCTACTTAGCCTACTAATTAGGTATTTTAGCTAGTTTTAACTTCTATATCTAGTACTACCTAGGGCGTAAAAATATACTAGCTAACGCCCTCTTATAGAAAAATAAAGACCTCTAAATATAGTAAGCTATTTATAAGTCTAACTATACCTAGGTATTACTACTACTTACCTACTTATCCCTAGAGGTAGTAAGCAAGCTATACTAACTACTTAGATCTGCTCTAAGTCGCCTTATAGTAACTATTAATACTCTAGAGCTAGAGAATAAGTTAAAAAGTTACCTCCTAGTTAAGTATATCCTTTAGTTAAACTATAAACTTAATATATTATTACTTAAGCTATTAAGAGTACTTATAGCTATTAAAAAGGAACGCTAGAGAATATAAGAAAGGCTCCTAATTATAGATAGGAAGCTTATAATACTAGAGGAAGAAGACCTATATATAAAGTTAATTTATAAAGCTTATATTTAGAAGCTTATAGTATACCTAGGTTAGAATAAGACTATTAAACTCCTAAAGGAACGCTATTACTAGCCCTGCCTAACTACTAACGTTAAGTAGTATATTTATAACTACTATACCTACTACTAAGTATAGAAGGTAAGAGATAAGCCTCTAGGTAAGTTAAGACCCCTATTAATACTAGACTACCCTTAGGAGCACGTTATAATAGACTTTATATCCAACTTACCTAACTACTATAGGTATAATAATATATTCGTTATAGTATACTACCTCTTAAAGAAGACAGTCTCCCTCCCCTGCTATAAGACTATTATAGCATAGGACCTTACCTAGCTATACTATACTTATATCTTCTAGTATATAGGTTTCCCTATTATAATTATATCTAATAGGGGCCCTTAGTTTACTTCTAACTTCTAGAATAAGCTCTATAAGATATATAGTATAACTATATAGTTAAGTATAGCAGGTTATACTAAAACTAATAGGTAAATAGAAATTCTTAACTAGTACCTAACTTAATACTTATACTTATAGATAAACTAATTCTAGAATAACTAGAGCGAAATACTCCCTGCTATAGACTTCGCTTAAGTAATATTACTAAATAAAACTATAGAGCTTATATTATTTAAAATCGAGCGAGGATACCCGCTATAAATAAGTTTTAACTAGGATTAATATATATAGAAGCTCTTAATAACTAAGGAAAAGATTAACTAGGGTAATACCTAGTAATTAGTATAAAACCTCTATAGTTTTTAGGATATTATAAAAGGGAATATAGCTATAGCTTAGTAACGTTACGCCCGCGCTATAAATTACTACTACTAACCTAATAACTTAGCTATAAATAACTCTATTTATATATTAATAGAGGGATAGCGCTAAGAAAACTCTTTACAGCTATTAATACTATAGGATAGCTTATAGCTAATTAAGGCTACGGGGCCTAGGGGGATATAGATACTAGACCTATTAAAGGAATATAACTACTACCCTATATTCTACTTAAATAAGCTCTAGAAAGCTACTAGTAACCCTCTTCTAGGCTAGTTTAAAACCCTACTACCCCCTATTAAGTTTAATTATAAGCTAGAATACGAGGTTATATATATAACTACTAGCTAGTTATACTAAAGATAGTTATAATATCGCGCTAACTAGAAGGGCTATAACTATAATCCTACTTAATATAATACTAAGAGTTTTAAGCACGCCCCCGTAGCGCTATAGGACTTCTATACTACTAACCTAATAGTAATAGGACTACTAAAATACCTTTTAGCTTAGCTCTTAGCTACTATACGAGACGAGGACCCCGCTACTATAGATAATAATAACGCCCCGGCGTAAGTATAAATAGGGAGGATACTACTAGAGGAATACTTATATAGTAATAAATTAGTTACTATAGATAGTAACGCTAGTAAAAGGGGGGGTAATATTATAGCGCTAGGTTAGACCTCCCTAGATTTCAGGTTATATAACTTATAGGTTATATAACTTACGGGTCACGTGATTACTAGGCGACTCTTTAGCCTTCCGGGGCTGCGCTAGCCTATAGTTAGACTTTCCCCTTCTTTAACGCAGAATCCACTCAATATAGCGCAATTAAAGTATATTAACCTTTATCTATTCGCTATTCGTAACATTAGCCTAGAAGTAGCTTACTTAGTTAGACTCCTAATTACTAATAATATTATATAAGAACCTATAGAACTAGAAATAGGAGGTAAGGAACTAGTAGGTATAAGCTTCTACCTCTATAGTACCTATCTCCTCTAGTATTACTAACTTACCTAGCCTATTTACTATAACTTATAAGTATTAGCTAGTATTATCCTTTATAAGTAATAAGTTTATAATAAAGTCTATTAAGAGGTCTAAGTATAACTAGGTAGGTACTAGTAGGGGCTTTAGGAAGCCCCTCTTAGCTTACCTCTAGATATATATCCCTCTATAGATATTATAGTTTCTTATAAATCTCCGTACTATTTATAATTATCCTAGCTAATAGAACTACTAGCTTATTATTTCTAATATACTATTATAGCTTAGGTAAGTAGTTATACTTAAGTTATAGCTTTATTAAATAATCTTTATATAGAGCTCCTCTAGTAAGTTATTATTATCCTCCCCGCTAAGTACCTATAGCCTCCCCCTAAATGTTAGTCTCCTCTAACTATTAATATTATACTTACTAATTTAAACCTTAGCCTTTATATCTAGTAGGAAGCTCTAAAGCTAGTAAGTAACTATATAATTTATAGCCTTATATATTATATCCTTCTTTATAGTTTCTAGCTATAGGGCTTATAGTTTAGGGTTACTATTAAAGATTATAATATCTAGGATATTAGTATAGCCTTTCTAACTTCTCCTTACTAGGGGGCTAACTATAGGGTCCCCTTAGGGGTAGGTATAGTCTAGTAGTAGCTATAAAACCCTCCCCTATTTCTACTTATTATCTTACCCTTATAGTATATCTTACTCCCTTTAAGAGAGGGTATTAGGGGTACTTCCTTACTAGGGTAGTATTTAATAGTAAAATTATACTAAGATAGCTCCTATACTTACTAGCTCTAGCGCTCTATAAGGCGCTATTTTTTATAAAGTATTTAAGCCCCTAGTAGTTAATTAGTACCTTAAAGGTAGTTATATTATATAGCTCTACTCTCTATATATATAAATAAGAAAGGATTACTAGGAGCTCCTTATTATAAATAGGGTAATTATACTCTATAAGCGAGAGCTTTTATAAGTAGAATACTATAGGATACTAAGTACCCTCTAGGTTAACTTATAAGAATACCCCTCCTAATATAAATCCTAAATAGTTAGTTTTAATAATAATCTTATCCTCTAGACTAAACTAATAAAGTACTAGCTAGGTATTAAAAAGCTACTTAAGCTATAAGAAGGCTTATTTTTAATTATCTCCCTACTAGAATATTATATTCTTCCTAGTAAGTAGTATAAGTAGTTTAATAATATCCCTATATTCTAATATAAATATATTATAATAGTTTATAAACCCTAGGAAGCTTTAGACCCCCTTTAGGGAGGTAGGGGATAACTACTTAGTAATTATCTAGAGTTTCTTAGGATTATAAGAGAGACCCTCTCTTATTATTATAATAAACCCTATATACTTAACCCTCTTAACTAAGAACTTATACTTTATAGGGTTAAAGTTTAAGCTTATATCTACTAGCCTCTAGAGGACCTCCTAGACCTTCCTCTTATAATCTTCCCTCGTTCTATTAGAATAAATTAATATATTATTTATATAAGTAATAATAAACTTATTAAAAAAGTCTTATAAGGTATTATTAATATATTACTAGAAGCTAGTAGGGGTATTAATTAAATTAAATAACTAAACTACTTATTTAAATAACTTATACTAGGTATAGAATATAGTTCTCTCTTAGTACTCCTCTATTACTCTTAACTTATAGAAAGCTACTACTATATCTAGCTTAATATATTACTTAGCTATACTTACTTAGTATAGCGTTTTAGAGATTAATAAGAGGGGGTAGTAATCTTTCTTTATAATTATATTAAGGGCCCTATAGTTAATATAGAAGTAAATTCCCCTACCTAGCTTCCTTATAAAGAGTACTAATACCCTAGTAAGTAAGCTACTAGCTTTAATAAACCCCTTATCTAGGAGGTCTTATAAGGTCTTTTTTAATACTAATAGCTGTTCTCTTAATATATTATAAAGGGGGCCCTAGGGGAGTAGTAGCTCCCTCCTATCTAATCCTAGTATAAGGTTAATCTAGTAGTCTATCCCTAGTTACCTAGGGGGTAATAAGTAAGCCTTATTAAGGTTAAATAGGTTAGGAAACTCCTTTAAGACCTAGTTTAGTAAATAGTATTATTAATCCTCCTTTAGTCTTAGGTTTAAAGCTTTCTTAATATTAGATAAGCTAATAGCTTATACTAATACCTCTTTTATACTCTCCTAGTACTTACCCTATTATCTCGCTAGGTATTAATAGATTATAGAGAATAAGGGTATATTAAAGAACCTCGTAGCCCTTATTTCCTTTATAAGGGGAGTTTCTTCTTAATCCTTTAGGTATAGCCTAACTTATCCCCTCTTATAGTATACTTAGTAAGCTATAGCGTTATAAATAACCTAGCTCTATTCTATCTAAGGATACCCTAAGAGGATATTAGGGTCTAGGCTATTAACTATATATATATAAAGATATACTAGGTATAGCTACTGGTTTCTAAGTTAAATACTACTATACCTAATATATTACCTAGTAATAGTCTACTAAGTATATACCCTCTTATAAGTTAGTATCTCTTCTTAATATATAAAAAGCAGAGGTATTAAATTAGAGAAAGGTTAATTATTATATAGGTATTACTTCTAATATCTACTAGGGTATAAGCTAGATATCCTCTATTAACTTATAATAAATAATAATAAGCTTATTATTAGCTAGTTATTCCTATTTATATTCTTTCTAACTTAATATCTCCTCTTTAGTAAGCTCTAGGGCCTAATTTCGCTCTAGAGTTAGTCTTTTCCTAACTCCTTATTTTCTTCTAAGGAGTTAGTTACTACCTAGTAGTTATTTATAACCTTATAATATATTATTCCTTCTTTTAAGGTTTTTACTTTTATAACCCTAGGTAGCTAGTTCTCTTTATTAAGGTAATACTAGGTAATATAACCTCTAGCTCTATAAGTATAATAAGTATAGGGGTCCTTTATACCCTTCTAAGGTTATTAGTATTATACTAGGGAGGTACCTAAGGAGGATCTAGAGTTTTAATAGTTATAGCGTCTTATTTCCTTAACTTATAAAATATATATAGCTCTAGTTATATAAATATCCCCCTTAATATCCTTAGTAGTAGGTCTCTAGTAACTTACTAGGTAGTTATTAATAACTTTCTAGCGCTCTACTTTCTATATAATACTCTAGACCTTTAAGAGCTAGCTATTATAATTAGCTAATAAGTTAATAGTAATTAGCTAGTCCCTTAGCCTAGGAGTAAGGAAGGCCTCTAGAAGTAAGATCTAAACTTAACTAAGCTAGTTTATACTATTTCTATTAGCTAGTATTTACTCGAATTTTAATAAGAAGGTTACTAAGGATTTATTCCCTTTCTGCTAGAAGGTTTATAATTAGGCTATAGTTTATAATTAGATATTTAGGTCCTTATATATCTAATCTAGGTAGGTTATAAAGTCCTCGGGGTTATATTTCCCCCTGCTCCCCCTAGCTCTATAGAAAGTAGAGACTACTTACTAGGCTATGGTATCTAAGTAGGAGTTAATAAGGTACTATACCTCTAAATTTATAATATAGAACGCCCTATCTATAGTAATCTTATACCTTATTTATTATACTTAGGTAGTATATTCCTTTTACTTATTTAAAAACTTTAGGAATAGGGGTAGTAGCTTCTAGTATATTATACTAGGTATTACTAGTACCTTACTAGTAATACTTATAGGAGTCTATATAGCTGTATATTAGCTATTCCCCTACTTAACCTCTTATAACTATTACTAGAGGGACTCTATTACTACTACTAAATTAGCTTATAATAGCTTATCTTAAGTTTTAGCTATATTACTATTAACTATCTTACTAACTAGTAGGGAGTAATACTTAACTTATTATTATTATTATAGTAATAAGCTTAAATATATAAGGGGTTAAACCTAAGTTTATTTAATAAGAGGCTACTATAATACTATTTATTTAAGCTAAAGAGGAAAAGGGGAAGTTTTCCTCTTTAGTAGAGATTTCGCTAGTTTATAGGGAATAATTAGGTAAGCCCTAGGTAGGCCCTAGGTAGCTCCTTAAGGCGATAAACCTAGGCAGAAGCCTAGGTAAGCTTAACCCGGGCGTAGCCCGTAATAATATATAAATTATTAAGAATACTCTTAATAGCTTAAAAAATACAAATATAGAGAATCTTATACTTTATAATATAGGATATATAGAGAACTTTTATATTAATATTATCTTTAAAGTATTACTTTAGACAATAAGTATCTAGTATTAAAAGTATAATTATATACTTTACTTTAGAACCTATAAGAATAGTATTATAACTAAAAGACTTATTGGAAAAGCGAATCTCACTTTTTTTAAATATAAGCCTTATTCCTTATACTCTATTCCTAAGTGGATCCCCTAAAGGATTAATACCATTATTAATAATATAAACTATATACTTATAATATATAAATATACCTCTTTTATATTACTACTAAACTAGAGCGATAATATAATACTTTAGTACCTCTAGAGTAGCTATCTTAGTCCTAAGGCTCTTAAGTAGCTAGTATATACTACTTAGGGGGTAAGAATTAAGAGCCTAACGCGCTTATAATACTAGTATTATATAGTTATATATACTAAATAGGTAATTTTAAGATAATATTAAAAGATAAAGTAATATACCCTTATTATAAGATTGTATAGGATCTATTTAACTATCCTAGAGGCTTTAACTAGAACTAGTAGCTCCTTATTATTAAGGATAAATATACTAGTTAGCTCTTTATATTTCTATATATTAATAAGACCTATAGTAATATTATACTCGCTCTATATACTTTTAAATAATAGGTACCTTAATAGAAGGGACTATTTACTTATAAGATTAGATAAAACGTTAAGAGGTTAGTAATTTTACTTATAGGATATATAGGATATAAGGATTAGACCTATATAAAAAGAATAGAGGTTAAAATAACCCCTTTATATATAAAGGAACTAAATAGTAGAAGGGAATAAACTAGTTAAGAAGTTATTACTTAAATAATTAAAA
This sequence comes from Colletotrichum ledebouriae, assembly GCA_036785755.1. Taxonomy (NCBI): domain Eukaryota; kingdom Fungi; phylum Ascomycota; class Sordariomycetes; order Glomerellales; family Glomerellaceae; genus Colletotrichum; species Colletotrichum ledebouriae. Next base: position 39,408 of record JAVHLU010000709.1, on the reverse strand, counting down.
TACTTACTATAGCTAGCTTACTTATATAACTATAGGCTAAGATAGTACTAACTATAATAATACTATATAATATAAGCCTACTTAAACGCTATAACTAGTATTTACTACTATAGATTAAAGAGGAGTAGTTCTACTAGTACTTTTGCTAGTAGTAGCCTAATAATAGAGTAGCTCTAACCTATAACCTTTACCCTTACTAGGGATATATACGTACCTATAGCTACTATATATACCCCCTTAAGAGGGAATGAGAGAGAGGAATTAATAAGAGAGACTTTAAAGTAGTACTATAGGGATATATTAGATACCTAGTAGGATATATTCTAAATACTTATAACTTATATAGGGTTTAGATCCCCGCGTTATAAATAGTTATTATTATATAAAATATAATATTTAATAAATAGACTTTCTATATAAAGAATAAGGTAAAAGAGGCTATGCTAGAAGATATTATCTATAAGATAGTAAAAGAGATTAAAAAACCTATATTATAAGTTAACTTTAAACTTTGGATCCTAGGCGTTATAAATAAGAATAAAGCTATATTAATATTTATAACTAAATAGTTACTTATACTAACTCTTATTCGTATAACTAAGTCTCTAAATAGAAGAATTTTAAAATTTCTAAAAGAATAAGTAAATTAGAAAGGGGGGTAGCTATTATCCCCTAGTCCTATACTAGAGCTAAATAAAAGCCTAGCCCTAATAGATAGAATAATAAGTATAATATAATGTATTAGAAACGAATTATATATATAAAGCTATTAGGGAAGTTAATTCTAAAGGGGAATAGATTAAGAATTATATTAGAGTTAACTTACTCCCTATTTTATAAGATATTTCTAAAGTAAGTAAGTATAATAAGAATAAACCTTTAGATAGGAGATCCTTAAATTTATTAATATAGTTATACTACGATAGCGAGGAGAGAGCTAATACTAAATATATGTCTAACTAGATATATAACTAGGAGGATTATAGCTAAACTTATTAAAGCTAATAATTATATAATCTACTACTTAGTAACTTATAATTAGGAATAATAGAGAGCAATCCCCACTCTAGTTACTAGTTTTTATTATAATACTATATAGAGCGGGAGTAGGTATCTAGCTTTATATCTAATTAGTAAAAAGCCTTTTTAAAAGCTAGTGTAGGGTATTATACGCTCTATAGCTATATTTATACCGCTATTTATAGTATAAAGCCTGCTTATATAACTATAATAATCTATAAATATCTTTTTACTAATAACCTTACTAAGCTAATATACTTATAGAAGGAACTTTTAAACCTCCTATAGGCGCTCTAAACTCGCTTTAAAGAAGTAGCTAAGGTCAAGATAGGTAAATTATAGTAAATAGATATATAGCGCGTTATTAATTAAGAGATAATAACAAAAAGACTAATCCCTTTAAAGTAGGTATTTACTTATAAATTTAATAAGGATAATATCCTTAATTAATATAAAGTAAGGATTTATATTTCAGGCGATTAGTAAGAGAAGTCGCCCTTTAAATAGAGTTATATAGTAACCCTTACTACTTAAACCTTTAGGGTAGTAATAGTAATTACTAGATAATTTAACCTCGAAGTTAAATAATTTAATATTATTAATATATTCCTAAATACCTCCTAGGACCTAAATAAAGACCTAATTATTCATAGGTTACTAGATAGCTTTAAGTAGCTTAAAAAGTATATTAAACTATACTACGCGCTCTATAAGCTAAGGGATATATTACTACTCTAATATAAGGAGTTCTCTATAACTCTTAAGTATCTAGGCCTTATACCTATAAATAAAGACTTATACCTCTTCTAATTAACTAATAAGAAGGTTCTTATTATCTTCTATATAAATAACTTCCTTATCCTATTTTTTAAAAACTATAAAGAAGTAATATAGAAGGTAATTACTAGCCTAAAGGAAGTATATAAGCTAAAAGAATAAAGCTTAGTTAAATACTATTTTAGAATTAGAATTATCTATAACTAAGCTATATAAAGAATATACCTTTCTTATAACTAATATATTAAGCGGGTTATAAAGAAACTTAATTTATTTAACTTAAGAGCGCTAGTAACCCCCCTTTTAAACCTACTACTTCTAAAGAGTAAAATAATAGTAATATTATTAGAGGGAAAGGGTTTTTAAGAGAAGATTAGCTCTATATTCTATATTATAGTTATAATTTAACCTAATATTACTTTTATATATTCCCTACTCTTAAGATTCCTAATAAACCCTGCTCCTTATTACTATACTACTACTAACTAGGTTATATAATACTTATATTATACTTATTACCTTATAATATACTTTAGTAACTTAGGGGGTAAGTAGGTATCGTTAATTATAAGTAATACTTTATTTATAAATAATAAGGAGATATAGAAGTTATCTTAAAGTTATATAATCTTACTCTTTAGAGGACTAATTTAATAGAAGGCTATTTAATAGGCTATAGTTATAATATTAATAATAGAAGTAGAACTTCTAAGCTTTAAATATATAGCTAAGGAGATAATTACTCTTTAGAAGCTATTTAGAGATATCGCTCTTAAACTTAGTAATATTTAGAAGATTTATTATAATAGCTAATAGATAATTTATCTTATAATAAGTAAAAAGGAATAGATCTTAACTAAGCTATAGTATATTAATATTTAGAATATATAGCTATAATAAAAATATACTAGAGGATTATTTAGTATAATATATATACTAATAAATAATATACTAGCTAATAGTCTTATAAAAGTCCTTAACTATAAGAAGTTTAAATATTTCTATTTGCTCTTTAATTTAAAAGATATATAGAGAATAATTATAATAAATAAGGGATGCTCTAAGTAAGTATAAAAAGGCTAGTAATACCTAATTTTTAATTAATTTATAGCTTATTAGCTAGGGAGCTTAAAGTTACTCCTATAGGAGTAAAAGGAATATAATTTACTCCAAAGGGCTACCTTAAAACGCTAATTTTCTACTACTTAACCTTAGAGGATTTACTTATACTAATTTATTAGGATATTATATAAGGGTAGTAATACCTCTAGTAAGAATATACTAATAAGACTATTAACTATATAGTATATTATAATAGCTATATTATTAGTAAGTAGATAAGGTATAAGTATACCTATACTAACTACTAGGGTTTTAAATAGAACTAGGGTAGGAGATAGAGTAATAACGCTATATATATTTGAAGTACTTATTACTTTAGAAGCCTTACTTAAACCCTTACTATTACTACCCCTTTTTACTATTATAATCTCCTTCTTCTAAGTAATAATAGCCTTATAGAGTATAGCACTTTAATAAGTAAGGGACTATAAGTTATATTAGAAGATAGTTATAAAAACGAAGTAAATATAGAATCTTATTTTTCTAATTACTAGGTCTTTTAAAGTCTTAGCTTTAGTATATTAATAAGCTATAATAGTAATAGAGGTACTTATTTATTAATAAGGTACTTTACTCTTATAATAATAGTTATACTTATTTATTATATTAAGCAAGTACTTTCTATTTAATAAGCCTAAGAGCTTACTTAAAATATACTATAGTATTTATTAAATAGGAGTATTTACTCTACTTCTATATCTCTACTAGGGGGAGGAGGGCTAAGAGAGGGCTCTAAACTACCCTTATTAGTACTCTCCTTTCTATCTATCTCCTTAGGGACTATAATAATAACGAGGTTAGTAATATTCTAATATATATTTATAATAATAAAGAGATTATAACTTACTAGGAGCTATTCTCTTAAACTACTTAGGAGGGTAACCCTAGGGCTTCTTAGGTTATAAACCCTTACCCTTAGAGTTACTCTCTATAAGTTACTTCTACTTTTTCCTTCTACTTATTATAATATATTAATATATTATATATTAATAATAAGAAGGAATAATATATATATAACCTTATTATTACTCTCTAGGGGAGGAGAGCGCGCCCCTCTACCCCTAGCTTTATTCTTACTTTTAGTAGTATATATCTTCTTAAGAGCTATGGCCTAACTAGTCTTCTTTTTAAGAGGTATTTATAAATATATTAATATATTATAACTGCTTCAAGATTATTATATAATATAAGTATATATATACGCGCGTAATAAGGTTATTATTAGAACTAAAGTTAAATATATTTATAGTTATTATATTATATATAGGAAAGAGTTAAAAAAGTAAGAGAGTAGCTAGGTTATTTTATTTAAAGTTAATATAATAATAGCTACCTTACCTAAGCTAATAAGAGATAATAGATTCTATTATTATTAGTAAGAGTTAGTAAATAAAGGGTATTATAATAATAATAATAATAGTTATAAAAGTAGAAAACTATAACTATTTATACTTTACTTATACTTAATATAAATAACTTTATTTTATTATCTCTTTTATAAATAAGCTTATTAATAGGTTATTAAGCTCGGATTACGCCGCAGCCCCTTTGCAAAAAGACTATAACAAATTCACCTAGTTCGCAGGCATAATTCGGGAAATACTATATAGGTATTTTAGCCTATACCCTCTACTAGTTAAGGAAAATAATATAGGAACCCTATACGTTCCTACTACTTATAAGTAAACCCTCGTATAAAGTTAGATACGCGCTGCACTAGGGCTAATTATATTAGAGCTAAATAGGCTACTAAGGCTCTCGTAGTAAAGCTACTATATAAGATAACTCCTTAACCTAAAAGGTCGACCTTCTAGTAAGGTGCTAAAAGTACTATAAACGCTACTATATAAGAGGTAACTCCTTAACTAGAGAGGTCTTTCCTAAGAGGTTCTTATAGCTAGAAGTATAAGAAGCTCTATAAGTAGGGCCTTATACCTCTCCCTTATCCTTATTCTTATCCCTTAACTATATTAGTACTAGACCTTATATATAAATATACTAAGCCTAAGTAAGGTATACTTTTTAATATAAATAATATAGAGGGGATTACTAGAGAGTTTAATCTTAATATAATTAATAAAACCCGCTCCTTTATTAACTACTCCGCTATATATAGAGAGTATATTATTAGTATAGCCCTTAAAAGGGCTTACCTTAATACCCCTATAGGGGACTTTATAAGGCGTAATAATATTAGAGCTAAGTAAGTAAACTTAGTAGTAGAAGTTTAGTAGGTTATTATATACCCTATAAAATAGCCCTTCTTTAAGCAGGTCCTCTATATTACTAAGGTAGAGGTAGCCTAGGTAACCTAGGCGAATATTAGTAAGTATAGCTTATACTAACTGCTTTAATATAGAGAGAGCGTTACTAATAATAGTATAGCTAGCGGAAAAAGCAGTAATAGAGGTAGTATTTAACAGCAGCGCGGGTAGTAGGCGAGAGGAAAAGTCGATAGTTTTATAGTATATCTATACTTAAATAATTAAAAACCACGTTATTATCGATATAAAGTTAAAGATCGTGAGGCTATAGGCATATATAAGTGCGGCTATAGTTAGGAGAGGATCACGTAACCGAAGGCTATATATTATCAGGAGGCGCGGAGTTAGAAGGTCTATTGCACTTAAGCAGGTAAAATCACTATGTAGTGGCCAGAGGCCATTAATAGGTTATTTATAGATATATTACTTTATATTTAGGTATTTTAAGGGATATTATATAGTTAAGCGCTTTTCTAGCTACTACTATATCTAGGGGGGTATATTATAATATCCTTAGTATTACCTATTCCTAGTGTAGTATATAACTAATATTAGCTCTAGAGCGACCTTTTTCTAGGGGTTAATCTTCTAACTATAGTTATAAGCGACTATATTATAGCTACTCTTATTATAATAGAATAAGCTCTTTAGTAACTATAAATATAGCCCTATAGGACGTTTCTTAACAACTTTTATGCCCAACGTGGCCACTTGCTATTCAGCGGTTGCATGCGACACAGACACGCCCTCCAAAAATTACCTATGTCAAGTCCTCTATGTTTTGTTTAAACATTTTTATAATACGTCCAACTGGGCCGCGGTCGTTCAAGGCCGGCTGTTGGGCATGCACTTAATGGCCACCCGCACCCACCCCATGAGCCAACCAACATCACAGAGTATCCAGACATATGAAGCGGTCATTTATCTGATTATTATCTTCATGGACGCGGCACGAGATTTGATCGCTTTACAAACACCATTTATACACCATTCTCTTTCCACAGCCGGCAACACTCGTTGCGCAATCTGAAATCTTGTACACGGTGGAGAGGCAAGAGCGAAATGCCCGAAGACTATCTCATCACCGAATTTCGACAATATTTGGAGCATTACATCAAAAAACGCCAGTGCTATGGTCTCGATAGATACGGCGAAAAACAACTGTTGAGAAACGTCCTATAGGGCCATTTTTATAGTTACTAAAGAGCTTGATCTATTATAATAAGAGTAGCTATAACGTAGTTGCTTATAACTACGGTTAGAGGAATGACCCCTAGAAAAAGGTCGCTCTGGAGCTAATATTAGTTATATACTACGCTAGGAACGGGTAATACTAAAGGTATTATAATATACCCCCCTAGATATAGCTATAGCTAGAAAAGCGCCTAACTATATAGTATCCCTTAAAATACTTAAATATAAAGCGATATATTAATAAATAACCTATTAATAAGCCTATTTATAAAAGAGATAATAAAGTAAAGTTATTTATATTAGGTATAGGCGAAGCGTAAATAGTTATAGTTTTCTATTTTTATAACTATTACTATTATTATTATAATACCTTTTATTTACTAATTCTTACTAATAGTAATAGAATCTATTATCTCTTATTAGCTTAGGTAGGGTAGCTATTATTATATTAATTTTAAATAAAATAACCTAGCTACCCTCCTACTTTCTTAACTCTTCCCTATATATAATATAATAACTATGTATATACCTCACTTTAGTTCTAATAATAACCTTATCGCGCGCGCGCGCGTATATATACTTATAATATATAATAATCTTAAAGCTATTATAATATACTAATATATTTATAAATACCTCCTAAAAAGAAGACTAGTTAGGCTATAGCCCTTAAGAAGGTGCGCGCTACTAAAAGTAAGAATAAAGCTAGGGGTAGAGGGGTGCGCCCTCTTCCCCTAGAGAATTATAATTAATTATATATTATTCCTTCTTATTATTAATATATAGTATACTAATATATTATATAATAAGTAGAAAGAAGTAGAAGTAACCTATAGGGAGTAGCTCTAAGGGTAAGAGTTTATAGCTTAAGAGGCCTTAGGGTTACTCTCCTAGGTAATCTAAGAGGATAGCTCCTAGTAAGTTATAATCCCTTTATTATTATAACTATATATTAGAATACTACTAACCTTATTATTATTATAATCCCTAAGGAGATAGATAAAGAGGAGAGTACTAGTAAGGGTAGTTTAGAGCCCCCTCCTAGCTCTCCTCCCCCTAGTAGAGGTATAGAAATAGAGTAAATACCCCTATTTAATAATTATTACTTTTAATATATTACTAGTAAGCTTTTAGGCTTATTAAATAGAAGGTACTTACTTAGTATAATAAGTAAGTATAACTACTATTATAAGAGTAAGGTGCCTTATTAATAAATAAGTACCCCTATTACTATTATAGCCTACTAATATACTAAAGCTAAGACTTTAAAAGACCTAGTAGTTAGAAAGGTAAGGTTCTATACGCGCTTCGTTTTTATAACTATCTTCTAATATAACTTATAAACCCTCGCTTATTAGAAAGCTACGCTCTATAAGGCTATTACTACCTAGAAGGAGGAGATCGTAGTAATAAAGAAGGGTAGTAATAATAAGGGTTTAGATAGGGCTTCTATAGTAATAAGTAGTTCTAGTATATATAGTGTTATTACTCTATCTCCTACCCTAGTTCTATTTAGAACCCTAGTAGTTAGCGTAGGTATACCTATACCTCGTCCGCTTACTAGTAACGTAGCTACTATAGTATGCTATATAGTTAATAGTCTTATTAGTATATATTTACTAGAGGTATTACTACCCTTATATAATATCCTAATAGATTAGTATAAATAAATCCTCTAAGGTTAGATAGTAGAAAATTAGCGTTTTAAGGTAGCCCTTTAGAGTATATTATATTCTTTTACTCTTATAGGAGCGACTTTAAGCTTCCTAGCTAGTAAGCTATAAATTAATTAAAAATTAGACGCTACTAGCCCTCTTATACTTATTTAGAGTATCCCTCGCTTATTATAATTATTCTCTATATATCTTTTAGATTAAGGCGCGAATAGAAATATTTAAATTTCTTATAATTTAGAACCTTTATAAGACTATTAGCTAGTATATTATTTATTAGTATAAATATTATACTAAATAATCCCCTAGCGTGTTCTTATTATAGCTATATATTCTAAATATTAATATACTATAGCTTAGTTAAGATCCGTTCCTTTTTACCTACTATAAGACGAATTATCTATTAGTTATTATAGTAAATCCTCTAGATATTACTAAGTTTAAGAGCGATATCCCTAAATAGCCTCTAAAGAGCAACTATTTCCTTAGTAGTATATTTAAGGCTTAGAAGCTCTACTTCTATTATTAATATTATAACTATAGCTTATTAAATAGCTTTCTATTAAATTAGTCCTCTAAAGAGCGAGATTATATACCCTTAAGATAACTTCTATATCTCCTTATTATTTATAAATAAAGCGTTACTTATAATTAGTAATACCTACCTACCCCCTAAGTTACTAAAGCGTATTATAAGGTAATAAGTATAATATAGGTATTATATAACCTAGTTAGTAATAGTATAGTAATAAGGAGCGGGGTTTATTAGGAATCTTAAGAGTAGGGAATATATAAAAGTAATATTAAGTTAGATTATAATAATAATATAGAGTATAGAGCTAATCTTCTCTTAGAAACTCTTTACCTCTAATAGTATTACTACTATTTTACTCTTTAGGAGTAATAGGTTTAGAAAGGGGGTTATTAACGCTCTTAAGTTAAGTAAATCGAACTTCTTTATAACCTACTTAATATATTAGTTATAAGAAAGGTATATTTTTTATATAGCTTAGTTATAGATAACTCTAATTCTAAGATAGTACTTAACTAAGCCTTATTCTTTTATCTTATATACTTCTTTTAAGCTAGTAATTGCCCTTTATACTACTTCTTTATAGTTCCTATAAAATAGGATAAAGAAGTTATTTATATAGAAGATAATAAGGACCCTCTTCTTAGTTAATTAGAAGAGATATAAGTCTTCGTTTATAAGTATAAGGCCTAGATACTAAAGGGTTAAGGAGAACTCCTTATACTAGAGTAGCAGCGCGTCCCTTAGCTTATAGAGCGCGTAGCGTAGTTTAATATACTTTCTAAGTTACTTAAAGCTATCTAGTAACTTATGAATAATTAGGTCTTTATTTAGGTCCTAAGAGGCGTTTAGGAATATATTAATAATATTAAATTATTTAACTTCGAGGTTAAATTATCTAGTAATTACTATTACTACTCTAAAGGTATAAGTAGCGAGGGTCGCTATATAAGTCTATTTAAGGGGCGACTTCTCTTACTAGTCGCCCTAAATATAGATCCTTACTTTATACTAGTTAAGGATATTATCCTTATTAAATTTATAAGTAAATACCTACTTTAAAGGGATTAGTCTCTTTATTATTATCTCTTAATTAATAACGCGCTATATATCTATTTATTATAATTTACTTATCTTAACCTTAGCTACTTCTTTAAAGCGAGTTTAGAGCGCTTATAAGAGGTTTAAAAGTTCCTTTTATAAGCGAGGTAGCTTAATAAGGTTATTAGTAATAAGATACTTATAGATTATTATAGTTACGCGAGCGGGTTTCGCGCTATAAATAGTAGTATAAATATAGCTATAGAGCGTATAGTACCTTATATTAGCTTCTAAAAAGGCTTTCTACTAATTAAGTATAAAAGTCTTAAAGAAGCTAGATACCTACTCTTACTCTATATAGTATTAGAGTAAAAACTAATAACTAGAGCGGGATTCGCTTTCTACTATTCTTAGTTATAAGTTACTAGGTAGTAGATTATATAGTTATTAGCTTTAATAAGTTTAGCTATAGCCCTCCTAGTTATATACCTAGTTAGACCTCTACTTAGTATTAGCCCTCTCCTCTCTATCCTAATATAGCTATATTAGTAGATTTAAGAGCCTCCTATCTAAAGGTTTATTCTTATTACTCTTACTTACTTTAGAAATATATTATAAAGTAAGTAGTAATTTAACTATAATATAATCCTTAATCTATTCCCCTTTAGAATTAACTTCCCTAATAGCTTTATATATATAGTTCGTTTCTAATATATATATTATACTTATTACTCTATCTATTAGAGCTAGGCTTCTATCTAGCTCTAGCGTGAGATTAGGGGATAATAGCTACTCCCCCTTCTAACCTATCTATCCCTTTAGAAGCTTTAGGATTCTTCTATTTAGAGACTTAGTTATAGGAATAAGGGTTAGTATAAGTAACTATTTAGTTATAAGTATTAATATAGCTTTATCCTTATTTATAACGCCTAGGATCTAAAGTTTAAAGTTAACTTATAATATAGGCTCTTTAATCTCTTCTACTATCTTATAGATAATATCTTCTAGGATAGCCTCTTTTACCTCGTCCTTTATATAGAAAGTCTATTTATTAAACGTTATATTTTATATAATAATAACTATTTATTACGCGGGGATCTAGACCTTATATAGGTTATAGGTATTTAGAATATATCCTACTAGGTATTTAATATATCCCCGTAGTAGTACCTTAAAGTCTCTCTTATTAATTCCTCTCTCTTATTCCCTCTTAAGGGGGTATATATAGTAGCTATAGGCGTATATTGAGCTCGGAATTACGCCGCAGCCCCTTCGCAAAAAGACTACAACAAATTCACCCAGTTCGCAGGCACAATTCGGGAAACACTATATAGGCATTTTGACCTATACCCTCTACCAGTTAAGGAAAACAATATAGGAACCCTATACGTTCCCTATAGGCGTATATATATCCCTAGTAAGGGCGAAAGTTATAGGTTAGGGCTGCTCTATTATTAAGTTACTACTAGTAAAAATACTAGTAGAACTATTCCTCTTTAATTTATAGTAGCGAACGCAGGTTATAGCATTTAAGTAGGCTTATATTACAAAGCGTTATTACTACTAGTACTATCTTAGCCTATAGTTTTATAAGTAAGCTAGCTATAGCGAGTATCTTAATTATTTAAGTTATAACTTCCTAACTAGCTTATTCCCCTCTGCTATTTAGTTCCTTTATATATAGAAGGGTTATTTTAACCTCTATTCCTTCTATATAGGTCTAATCCTTATATCTTATATAGCTTATAAGTAAAATTACTAACCTCTTAACGTCTTCTTTAATCTTATAAATACAAAGTCCTTTCTATTAATATACCTATTACTTAAAGGTATATAGAGTAAGTATAATACTACTATAGGTCTTATTAATACGTAGAAATACGAAGAGCTAACTAATATATTTATCCTTAATAATAAGGAGCTATTAGTTTTAGTTAAAGCCTTCCGGGTAGTTAAAGAGATCCTATGCAATTCTATAGTAAGGGCGTATTACTTTATCTTCTAATATTTATCTTAAAATTACTTATTTAGCATATATAATTATATAGTATTAGTACTATAAGCGCGTTAGGCCTTTAATCCTTACCCCCTAAGTAGTATATACTAGCTACTCTAGAGCCTTAGGGCTAAGGTACTTACTTTAGAAGTACTAAAGTATTATATTATCGCTCTAGTCTAGTAGTAATATAAAAGAGGTATACTTATATATTATAAGTATATAGTTTATATTATTAATAATAGTATTAATACTTTAGGGGATCCGCTTAGGAATAGAGTATAAGGAATAAGGCTTATATTTAAGAAAGGCGAGGTTCGCCTTCCTAACGAGTTTCTTAATTATAATACTATTCTTATAGGTTCTAAAGCGAAATATATAGTTATACCCTAAATACTAAATACTTATTTTCTAAAGTAATACTTTAGAGATAATATTAATATAAAAGTTCTCTATATATCCTATATTATAAAGTATAAGGTCCTCTATATTTATACTTTTTAAGCTATTAAGAGCGTTCTTAATAATCTATATACCTTTTATAATAATTAGGTATAAAGCTATTTTAGAATTAACCCGTTCTCTTTTATAATACTTAATTAAGGAGGGGATAAGTAGGGACTTATTATTTATAAGGTATATCCCTCTATAGTTATCTAGGACTATAGACTTATATAATATATAGGGTCTTAAGTAGGGGGTTATAAAAATACTTAGGTACTTTTTATCTAAGTTAACTATATTATCCCTAACCTCGTTTAAGAGGGCTATATAGAAAGTAACTATTACTATATTAATAAGGTAGCTCGGGGCTATATTAGATTTCTTAGATAAACCCTTATTACCCCCCTTATTATTTTAGTAATTCTTACCCTTATAAAGTATAGTATATAGCTAGCCCTTGCGAGCGAGTTTAATATAAAGATTAGTAAAATATAGGTTATTATTTAACTAGTTATAGATCTAAGCTACTTATATATCTATTACTAATATATAGGGGCCCTTTTAGTAATATCTAGTTAAGGTAGCTTCTAAGTAGTTATAATTAATACTTATCTATTAATAGCTCGACCTATATAAGTACTATTTACTACTAGATAGGTTACTAGTTATAAGAACGCTTAATAGGTTAGCCTCGTTTATATAGCTAGCTAGTATTATAAAAACCCTAGCGCTTTATCCTTATAACCTTAAGTAGAGTATATCCTTATATAAGAGGTCCTTAAATATATTAGTATATTAGCTTATATTAGAGATTAGTATCCCTACTCGCTCCTATTTAAGGATATTTATAATCTCTATATTAGCTTAAGTAGGTATAAAGTAATAACTTATTACTTAAAGAAAAGTTTTTAAAGCAAGGGTACTACTTACCTTAGGAAGCTTAAGCTAGGTAGTATAGAAGTAAACGCCCCTAAAGTCCTTAATCTAGGTATTAGAATTAATATTCCTATTTACTTTTTCTAGGACTTAGATATACTCTTCTTAAATAGTAATAAGGATACTAGCCTCGCTTAGAGCGTAGCGATATTTAAGATTAATAATAAGGTTATAAAAGGTTATATCCCTTTTAGCGAGAAGTTCTATATATATAGGTATAATAATATTATAAGTAATAGTCTCTATAACTAGATAGTTAATTTATTTAAACTCCTAGTCCTTATAGGTTTGCTTAGATTCTTATATAGTAAGTAAATAAAAGTGCTCTAGGTATTATTCCTATATACCTATAGTATTCTTATTAATTATAACTAAGGTAGCTAGAGGTTAAAGGAGTTATAATTTATTTATTATTTATATCCTAATAGTAGATTTAGGAGTAGTCTTAGAAGTAGCGTTAGTAGTAGCCTCTTCTAAAGCCTCCTAGTTAAGTAGAGTAATATATTAATTATAAGCGCTCTTCTCCTATAAGTATTAAGTATTAATATCCTAGTTTTACTTAGCGATATATATATTAAGAGTTAGGGTTTCTAATAAGGTCTTACCTAGGTATAAAAATCCCTTAGGGTTCTTTTAAGTTAATATACTTCTAAACTCTAGTAGCTTAAGCTTTAGCTTAGATTATATAATACTAGGTAGTAAAGTCCCTATATATAGTTAGGTAGTATAATATTATAATAGTAATAATAGAAAATATTATAGTTAAGGTTATTTAGAAATAGAGGGTTTATAATAATAGAGGATAGTATATAATAAGGAGGAAAGAAGGAATAGGAGAGAGGAAGTTTTAATAAGTACTTTTAATAATAAAAGCTCGTTTTAAAATAGTAATTAGGGGTCTAGTTAGAGCTAGGCTTATAACTATTAAGAAATATCTTATAGGGCTATATTTATAGTTACTAAAGAGCTTAATCTATTATAACGAGAGTAGCTATAACGTAGTCGCTTATAACTATAGTTAGAGGAACGACCCCTAGAACAAGGTCGCTCCGGAGGTAACATTAGTTATATGCCGCGCTAGGAACGGGCGATGCTAAAGGCATCACGATAATAACTATTCGTCCCTCGCTCGGCTATCTTAGCCTTCTGGACTCCAGAGAAGATCACCAGCGTTCGATGTTACGACCAGTTCATACCGGAGAACTCCGACGACATCTTCGAACATTACATTGTGGTCTTCTCCATCATCGTTCTGACTTCTGGGCCCGAGAATATGGGCCTGTTCTTCCAAAACGAGTATTCAGATGAACGTCTCCCACTCCTCTCGATACCAGAGGCACATCTCGAGTCAGAATATTACCACGTCTTCTCGAGTTTCAGCAATCTCCAATGGAAGTTCTGTCCCATGTCTTTCGACACGAAGCTACGGCCTAAGCCATGTAGGAAGAACATATCACCAAATCTCATACTCCCAATCGTGAGGAAAGAAAAGATCAATCCACACGCAGATGAAACACAAGACACTGCTGTCCTGTACAAAGTGAAGTTGCATCCCCATGGCACTGACCTTTCCAAGCCTGTAAGTGATGAATGCTCAGTGTCACTCATGCTCACAAATGCTTATTGTCAACTTGGAAGGTCGTTTTCAAAGAATACTGCCAGGGCGATACGGAATCTCAGAGACTTTACGACAATGAATGGACCATATACTCACACCTAAAGGAAGACTCATCCCGTCACATTGTGAAGTATTACGGCTCCTTTGAATGTCTAGGGCGGCGAACGATAGTCTTGGAATATGCCCCTGGAGGTACACTTCAGTCCTTCTTCAAACAGCGCAGACCACCTCAGATGGACTGGCAACGCTCGCAATTGCTGCTAAATCTTTTTTCTCTCCTCAAGGGCTTGTAGCCATCGACGGCCTTGAGCGGCATCACAAGCATTCGGCGCGTACATGGCACTTGAGAGGGTTTGTCGATCCTCTCAGTTTCCCGTTGGTGACATCAAGCTGACTGTTTATCCAGAACGCATCAAGATCTTCGCCCGCAAAACATTCTGATCTTTGGCACTACTTCCGACGACGATTACAATGTGCCATTCAAACTTGCCGACATGGGTACGGCCCATATACGGAAGATGAAGACAGAAGGTATCGACAGGCGCGCCGTTGATCAATACGGAAATGGAATGTACAGTACGTATAGCCGATTGTTAACTTTCTAGAATTTCATCCGGCTCAAGCTGACTAGAACAACTCAGGCGCACCCGAAGCTTTGCGTGACCGCGATCTTGTTACCAATATCAGTCACAAAAGCGATGTGTGGTCACTCGGTGGAATCCTAAGCGAGGCCCTGATTTGGTCGGTCGGGGGCGAGAGCGAACGCCAAAGATACCAGGCTGAGCGTATTGAGAGTACCCTGAGAACCAGATTGAAGGGGCCTTCCACGAAGGTGCCTTTCATGACGGCGACGCTCTTCTCGGAGTTGTCAAGGATTGGCATATGCGGGTTATCTCGACTCTTGGGAGTGCCCAGGCGCTGAGCAATGTCGTTCTTGGCAGCATGCTTGTTGCCGACCTTGAGCGGAGAGAAGCTGCGGCTTCGGTATTGCAGAAATGGCAGGGAGAATTCCGCTCTTTGGACACTGGTTTCATGGCTCGGAACTTCACGCCACACGGGTTTAGAGAGTGGCCAGTTCCCCACCCATCAACGACGAGACATTCGGCTTTGGACGACACTCAGCAGACATTGACGCGATACTCAAGCCACTGGCCACTCGAGACATACGCCGGACGCTTGCTACCTTCTCCTACGCTCGCCCCGCCAGTAATAAGCTTGCAGGGGTTGAGAGAATTTACGCCAGAAGCTAATGAGAGACGCGCAAGTTCTGGATCCAGGATGCGTCATGACCCAACCAACTATTCTCCGATTCACCCACTCGATGATCTCATTACCGCCAATTCGAAGAGAGAAGCGCCGTATTCATTTTCCTCAACGTATGGACAGCATGAGCAGATGGGATTCGGAATCCCGCCACGTCCAGCCGATAACACTTTCCCCACGGCTTTTGCTCGTGTTCAGGAAGAGTTCCAGCACTTCGCACCGCAAGGTGCAAAGACAGAGCACCTGAATAACGACGTCTCCTCGCTATTCAAGAAACAAAACGCGTTTTACCACCAAGAGATGATCCGACAAGAAACTCAAGGAGTTGGCTTTTCGACCGGTATTGGCGCTGAGGAAATCCGCCATTCAGAGCAACTAGCCAGCAGAAGGGATCACGAATCCAGTGAACTCGCAAGCCAGAGAAACCCGTACTTGGAGTTTGGTGGAGAACATGGTGAAACGCGGAAGCAAGCTTCTAGAGTGAGACAGACTACTATTGATATGGTGTGGTCGAAATGTTTTGGTAGGAAAAAGGGGGGCTTGGGAAGCAAGGTGAAGCGGTTGTGGGAGGGCGAGGATATTTTGAAGTTATTTCCGGCCTTGGATACAGTTCTGAGCAGACTCCGGGGCAACGAAGGTCGAAATCAGGTATTCCAGGTTGTGGTTTAGCCCGGCCCGCCCAGAAATCGCTGACTGCGTGGTACAGATTTTCATCCTTGATGACTCGGTGTCCATGTTGCATTACAGGGGTCAGTTGGCCAAGACTTGCAGAGTCCTCGGCAAACTACTAAAGGTCGGCCAAGTCGACCCGGATAAGGAATTCGAGCTTTACTTTGCATCAACTCACAAGCGTATGAGAGCCAAGAACAGCACGACACTCCAGGCCGCGCTGGAAAAGCACTACTTTACAAGTTCCCGTTTCGAGATGCATGCCGTCCTCGACGAAGCAGTAACAAAAGTCATGAAGGACGATCAACCAGTCAGCATCTACGTCTTGACAAACGGCCACTGGGGAAACGTCCAAACCCCTGAGAGAACTTGCAACGTCGAACGCCCAATAAGACGGCTCGCAACGCATATGACGAACGGTCAAAAGCAGGACAATTGGGCGATGATCCAGTTCCTTCGCTTTTCTGGGGACCCGGGCGATCCGGCCGACGGCTGTGGCAAGGCGCGGATGAAGTACCTGGCCAATAATCTTAAGGCTGATCTTGGACTAGAAGTGTAAGTCTCTCTCCGTGGGTTGGTTTGACGAAGAGCACCTCGGCTGAAACTTCGCATTAGTGACATTGTCGATACTCGCAGGGTGGATGGAGATTTGAGACGCATTTTGCTAGGAGCGTCCTCTAAGCAAGCAGACGAATCAGAACCAGACTCGGACTGAGCATTGACAAAGGCGAGGCGTTCAGGCATAAGCAAAAGCTGAAACGTAGTACGTTCATGTTGCGCTAAACCGGGTAGTGGTCAATAATTTCTGTGGCTTACCTAAATGGTTCCTGCTGCCTCAAGCTCATGCAGGTGACCTGCAGCAGGTCCAGGAATCGTTCCGCCCAGATGGACCCACATCAGCTTGCGCCATCGGGGTTTCAGACGCTTCACATCCATCTGTTAGCACTTTACCCGGCCACCTCCATATCCCGCCATCATAGCAGGTACTCTCTTAACGAGTACCCCGAGGGATCATCGCTGACGTAGCGGGTTTCCAGGTTAGCTACCTACAGCTTCCCATTGCTATCTTCAGGCACCCGTGCCCGTGACTCGCCAACGGTAGCATTCCAATTCCCAACAAGGTCCGGTGGCAACTAGGTATCTCTGGCTCCCGACCTCCCTTCTGCTCCCCCAAATCACTCACCCGGCAAACAAATCATCATGGCTCGGAATCCATCATCAGCAATGCTCCTATCCGCCGCCGCGGCCGCGGCCCTCTGCTGGCAAACGGCGTCGGCCGCCCAGCCCGGAGCGGCCCCGGCCATCGCCGCCCCGATGCGCGACCTAGCCTGGGGCCAGCTCAACTTCCTCCACACGACCGACACCCACGGCTGGCACGGCGGCCACCTCCTCGAGCCCCAATACTCGGCCGACTGGGGCGACTACGTCTCCTTCGCCTCCCACATGCGCCGCAAGGCCGACGAGCAGGGCGTCGATTTGCTGCTCGTCGACACGGGCGACCGCGTCGAGGGAAACGGGCTCTACGACTCCTCCAGCCCCAAGGGCCTCTTCACGTACGACATCTTCCGCGAGCAGACCGTCGACCTGATCTGCACGGGCAACCACGAGCTGTACATGGCCGACGCCGCGCAGCGCGAACACGACATCATGGTACCGAATTACAAGGAGAACTACATTGCTTCGAATCTAGACTACGTAGATCCCAAGACGGGCGAGAGGGTGCCGCAAGCTCAGCGTTTCCGCCGATTCAAGACCAAGAACCAGGGCTTGGACGTCATCGCTCTGGGCTTCTTGTTCGACTTCACCGGCAACGCGAACAACACGGTGGTCCAACCAGTCGAGGACACGCTGAAGGAGGAATGGTTCAAGAAGCTGATCAGCGAGGAGAAGCCGGACCTCTTCGTCGTGATCGGGCATGTCGGTCTGCGCATGCCGGAGTTCAAGAAGATTTACACCGCCATGCGCAAGGAGAACTGGAACGCGCCGATCGCCTTCTTCGGCGGCCACGCTCATGTCCGTGACGCCCTCGCCTTCGACAAGGATTCCTTTGCGATGGCGAGCGGGAGATACTCCGAGACGATTGGGTGGATGTCGATCGACAACATCAAGAAGGCAAAGTCCGCGGACGAGGTCTCGACCGAGGCCGTTTCGTGGTCGAGGAAGTACATCGACAACAACCTGTTCGGTCTGCACCACCACACCGGCCTCAACGAGACGACCTTCCCGACCGAGCACGGAAAGAACGTGACCAAGATGATCGCCAAGGCCCGCAAGGCACTCGACCTGGATTTCAAGTACGGCTGCGCGCCGAAGGATCTGTGGATGAACCGCGCCGAGTACCCCAGCGACAACAGCATCTACACCTGGCTCGAGAAGGAGGTGCTCCCGGACGTGATCCACAACAAGGACAGGAAGGACATCCCTCGCCTGGCGATTCTCAATACGGGTGGTATCCGCTTCGACATCTTCAAGGGGGCCTTCACCAAGGACAGCACTTTCATCGTGTCTCCCTTCACCAGCACCTTCCAATACATCCCCGACGTTCCTTACGGCGTGGCGAAAAGGGTTCTCGACCTCCTCAACTCGGCCGGGAAGATCTTCGAGGCGACCCACGACGCGCGCTTCATGAGCATTCCGGAAATGATGTACCCCAAGGACGACATCCTGACGGCCAAGGCCAAGACGGAGGATGAGGGCAATTCCCGCCGCCTGGAGCTCCGTTCCGACCAGCACAGACTGGCAGACGAGGACAAGTCCAAGCCAGATCTCGTCAGCGGATACACCACCAAGGACGACATCGGCACTGACGGTGACGACGCGGAACACTCTCCCATTACCTTCTACCCTGTTCCCAACTGCATCCAGACCCCGGTCGACTTTCCCAAGGAGGGCGAGCCGGAAAAGGTCGATCTCGTCTTCGTCGACTTCATCCTGCAGTGGGTCATCGTCGCCCTGAAGTTCAGCGGGGGCGACTACAGCGACGAGGACGTACTGCCGTACTCCGACGAGACCCTCACATACAAGATGGGCGAGTGGATCAAGGAGAACTGGAAGGGCGACTGCTGACAGAGAGGACAAGATCAATACAATCACACAAGATTCTCGAAATACTGGCTTAGATTGGCATTTTAATAGATTGTTGTCTGGCCTCGGGTAAATGAAATACGGCAGGAGTTTTTATTGGATCAGTCCGGGACCCTTGTTTTCTTTTCTTTCTTAATCGGGTCAGACATACATCATGCTTTTATCTAGATCAAACGGACATCGGCTTAGGGATATCGGACACTTGGGACGGGACGGGTATGGGATGGGATAGGATGGGACAGGAATCGATGATGCGAGCGTCAGGCACATAGACCGGAAAAGACGGTAGACTGCAAATAGCAAACAAGATAATGTCAGCTTCACATGGCGGCTCCGAACGGGTGCCAAGCCCTCGTGAAAGTACTTTCTCCCGCTCTTGTTCGGCATCTGAGCCGCCGCGTCTATCTTCCGTTTGTCAGTGTCACTCACCCACCTGAAGGAGTCAGTCTCGTATCGGTCCTGCGGACGGGCAATACTCGGGTCCAAGCAACCGGCAACCGGCCGAGCTGGCATCTTCCGTTGCGTCTCCTTTTTCTTCGTATTCGCGCCAGACTCGTGGCGCACGGCAGAGGTCGAAGGATAGATAAGCGAGCCGTGCCATGGAGAATTCGCTGCATGAATTTTCACAGGTGCAGAATGGAAAACGACTGAGCGTACGTGGTAGTAGTCGAAAAGCGCGGGTCGGATTTTGGCGTGGACATCGAGGCGGCGACGCTATTGACAAGCTGTCAGCTGAAGGCGCATCAGCCAGCGTGGACACAGGACCGGCCAGTCAGTTCTTCACGACAGCCTCCCAAGGGGGGAAGGGGTTTTTTCGCCTCCTTTCTCGCATCTGAGTCGTCCCTTTCTCTTTGGCCCAGATAACGGTGAGGAGGGGAAGAGATAGTTGGTTGGAAGATTGTTTGCCCTTGCCAGATTATTGAGCGGGAGCAGAAGAGCCGTCTCACCCTTGCGGAATCCAGCCGCGCTGAAAGAGAAGTGGGCGATCCGGTGGAGAGTTTATTTCTCTCTCCTCAGACTTCTAGGGCATGGTCAGCACCTACAACCGGTTCCCCAAGCGGTTCCCCTACTCGACCGGTAAAATAAGTTAGTGTAACACCGCGGCTTCTGGACACTTGAAGAGGACATGAGGTGAATAGTGTATGCTGAAGATATCAATCGCGGTTCGGACGCGTGTTGACGTCGTCCGCTCCACTCACACGGGGGATTCTGATTTCAACGGTCATGACATTTCCATGTCGATATCGAATGTTCAGGATGCATTGTCGGTTGCTTGCGGTCAAGGGTTTCCATCGACTCCATATTGGCATGGCAAGGCAATTCGCTGGTTGTTCTGAGACTTTCAAAGGCTACTCAGCCTATTACCCTCCATAGTCGGCGGTACGTTCCGTTCGTCACGCGTCTTCAGTTGGCAGGTGCCTGCTTTTCTTTTGGATCGGCGTCCTGGCTGAACTTTGAAGGCCCCCCTTGCCTGTTTCCCAAGCCGGCACTAGCAAGAATCCAGCGTAAATCGGTGGAAGTGTAAGGTAGGCAATTAATGTATCCTTCAGTTCACCGAAGCCTGCAGGAACAAGCAGATACGGCAATGAACTCGACGTCCGTTGCGAATGACTAGCGAGCCTGGTTGAACAGTAACACTGCGGGAAACTCAAAAGGAGATGAGTTCGAATGATACGGGTTAAACTTATGTGAGAAAGTGTAATTACCCCCATGTGGCTGAACATGGGTGGCAAAAAAGGCACCAGAAGGAGATGAGTTCGAACGTCGCGGTAGCGGGTATGAACTGGCAATACCCTTGATCCTGGCATCCCATTCAGGTGGTATTTCCGGGGATGGCCTCACCAGTTCCACGCTGGGTTATCGCCGTCGTCACGAGGTCATTTCGAACCTCCTCCGCCCAAGGTCGTTGCACGAGGCTTTGCAGCTCTCTATTTTTTTTTTTTCAGGGGTCCTCGATTTCCTCGTCGTCTCGTTGGCTCCCTTTGCAGGCTATATTTCGAACGTTGTCATAACTCGCACCAGATTAGCGTGCGCTCCTTGCAGGTGCAGCAAAAGGATTCGTTTTCCCCCTCCCCTTCGGCAGGGGCTGTCCTCCCCGCTCGAGCTGTTGACGTGCGCGCGTGGAGGCCCTGTCCAAAAACGATGTAAGCCTACGTCAAAAGGGGGAAAGGGCTGGAATTGCACGCACAATCGCCAACGCCGGCTTCAGTTGTTGCGAGGGACGTGTTCGTGGTGCCCGCGACTCTCACCGGGCTGCCGTTTCATTAAACACCAGCCCAAAGAGGGAAAATGTGCCTGGAAGTAGGCCTGTTCTTCATCTCCACACTGCACACGGTCGTGATCCACCCCTCATTGGCGACCGCGCCGACGTCGCAATAGCTCGGTCTGCTCCGGACGATGTCCCCTTCACGGGCTCGTCGCCATTGACTTTTGTTTCCCGTGTGTCCTCGTCCAAAATGTCCTGACAAGTTCCTTGTTGTCTATCCCACTTTTGACTCCTTGCTGTCCATTCTTTTCAATCTGTTTTAGAAGGGGTCAATAATCAGTCTCGCCACTCTTTACACCAGACAGATTTCGCAAGCAAGGACTCACCACTCGTTTCTTTTCCGTCGAAAAGGTCCAACTCTCACCCGCCCTCGCTGAACCTCTTCTCGGCCCAGAAACACCTCCCCCACCAGAGCTCTTGTACCTGTCCACCGCCCAGGGCAGCTCCTCCATCGCGAGCTCCCTCTTTCGGACGACGTCACTATCCGACCCCTGAGCCTGTGACGGATCAACTGTCTTGGGGTCGCGAATAAGGATCGTCGCCCTTGTCCATCACCCAACGAACCCTCCACACCTTACCTTACAAACGACTTATGACCCGGGAAGACGCGACATGGCCCATATGCAATAGCCACGCCTGCACTTTTACTTTCCACAACATTCGTCTTGCCCGGTCGCATTTTAGACCGACGGCTGTTCTTCATCGGAGCCGTGGGCTGTTTCATACCTTGATTCACTCATCGATCGTTTTGGCTGGTACTGCATTCATTTCGTCCAGCGGGATTCTCTTTTTTTTCCCAGTCGTTGACCTGGTAGCCTTTTTTGAGTTTGGGACCCATTCTGTGCATACTGATTTTGTTTTCTTCACTTGTGCAGTATGCCCCCTCTCCGACCCCTCTCCATTCCTTCTCACGAGAGCGCTGACTGATGTCTGTAGACTAGCGATAGTAATCTGCCGCAATCATGGTTTCGTTTTTTGGGCTTAAGCTAGGCGCTGACAAGAAGAAGTGCGCCTGTGTGTCTGTTGTTGACGAAGCAATGGCTAACACCCCCCAGGAAATCCGAGAAGACGGCGGAGCCTAAGCCGCAGCCACGGAAGAGGATCGATCAAAATCTTCTCGGCGAGGGTCAATTCTTTGGAAGCGAGCTGAAGCGCCCTGTTATGATCAATGGCTCTCGCCCGGGCACGTCGATGTCGAACAAGAGCTTTGTCGATGACTTTGTGCATACCAACGGACAGTCATTAGCCGGCGGGGGATCTTCACTGTATGGCTCTCGTCCCGGCACCGCAATGTCGAACAAGAATTTTGTCGCCAACTTCCGTCATCCCAATGCCCCGTATCTGAATGGCGGCTCATCTTCTATGGTCGATCTTGGTGGCCCTGGTGGCAAGGGTGGTGTCAGGCCGATGGGATCCGAGAGCAACTTGAACATGGGTTGGAACAACGGTTCCATGACGAACCTGAAAGCCATACCCACTCCACCCATCATCACCAGCAGTGAACCAGGAACCCCGAATTCACCTGTTCGCAAGAACAATTGGGTCCACCCGCTCGACGTGCATTATGGACGTGATGGTGCCCTCAGCCCGGCAAGCTCCATGGGTGCTCCGCGTTCGCCCGGATTCGCCCCGAGTCTGGCGCCGAGTGCCGCACCGGGTGTCTCAAACGCTCCCCGAAGTCCGTTGGGGCAGTTCGAGTTCAGACTGAACCCGCCGGAGATTCTCAAACACAACGAACTGACACCAGCCCCGCTATCGCCATCCAAGGCTTATCCTTCCCCTCCACAATCGGTCAACGGCTCTCTTCCGCCCTTGAAAACCGACTTGGCCCCAAAAACGGCTCTCAACACCGTCCGCGATGCTCACAAGCCCGGGCCGGCATCTCTTCCCTCCCCCACAGTATCGGCAGAGCGTACGAGTGAAGAGGAGCGCTTCTACCCAAGACCCATCATCCAAAATGTTGCCGCAAAGCGAGACACATTCACGTACCACTCCCCCAGAAGACAAAGCTTTTCCATGGATATCGACGAAGATCCAAGCAGCCTCAATGTTGGAGCGGAAAAGTCAGACATGTCTGTACCAATAAGCCCTCCGCCGAGAAGCGCGCTGCGACCGTCACCTCCTAGATTGAAGACGCTGCCTTTACTTCCGACAGAAGCTTCGACTCAAACTCCGCCCAGAAGCCCAGCGGTTTCGAGCCCCGCCTTTCCACCACCTCGACCACGGCAGGTACAATACGAAGGACCCCTGCGGAGCCCCGCGCGAGCACCTGATGACTGGGTCAAGGCCAGAGAGCGCATGGGATCCGATGCCAGAGAAAGGTCGAACTTTGAGCCGCGAGAGAGGATGAACTCAGACACCCGTGGAAGAACGACGGAGCGAAGAGAAAGACAGGATTCGGATCCCAGAGAGGTGGCGAGTCCAGAGGCTTCTGTGCCTCGCGTCGATCGAGTCCGTCCAACTCAAGGGTATATCGGTCCGCCACCGGCTTCGCGGAGAGTGGCACCTGGAGAAGGAGAACGCAGTTATGGTATTACGCCGGCAAACCGACGTCAGGCGCCCCCGCCGGTGGAATTGCAACGCAAGGGATCAGACCCGCAGTATGGACCAGGGGGTTGGGATGATCGGGACGTGCAGCACGGCAACTTCGCGATGGTTTCTCCTCGAATACAGACGCCGCAGCCGCCGACGCCGAATAGTTTGGTAGCGGAGCCGTCTGGCAATGCGAACTGGCCGCTGCCGAGTCCGTTGGCAAGCCCGACATTCGGATCAGGCAGGAGGCCGCATACGCCAAGCGAGAAGTCTGAAGGACAGATGAGTCCGGGGTACACGCTGCCCTCAGCTTCAGGGCGTGATCAGGGACGAGACTACAGGCGGCCGGACTTCGGATTGAGAGCCCCGACGGGCATTGCGGACGAGTTTCGAATTGGGTTCATTTAGGCCGAGTCAATGGACAAGCAGACAGCCTAGGACGTTGTCAGAATGTCTGGAATTAGGATGGGGTGGGAATGCCTACATTAAAATTGAGGAAAGATGATCAGACATATATCAGGAAGGCACATGGGCACTAAGCTGCGGAAGGCGCAGATGATTATACCTGGTTTCTTCGTGGTTGGATGCGAAAAAAAGAAGGCACCTAAACACCAAAATTCGATGTTAGGTCCAGAATTCTTCAAAGGGATAATGTAAGGTAATCACCTCAATTTCCAACAATCTGGGACGCCACTTCCTCATATACGGATGTGACCACGCAAACCCTAACCCAACCCCAATCAACCGCAGTAAATTCGTGACGCTTCGAATGAACAAGGGAAGAAGGGCAAAAGGCATCAGACATTTGAGGCCTACAAAAGCCAAATGGTTTTGACGGTTTGCATAAGTCAGCGAACTCACCGAGATGCTGGTGGTGACATGTCCCCACTTGCCGAGTCGAAACACCAGGGCTGGCACCCTCATCCACTCACAATATGGATCCTCTTTGCTCAACTTCTTCCGAAGATCGGCGGACATAGCTCAGTTGGGAGAGCGTCAGACTGAAGTTAACTTCAATCACTTAATCTGAAGGTCGTGTGTTCAATCCACACTGGCCGCATCTTCCTTTTTGGCCTTGTGGGAGGGAGTCTTTGTGTACTGCGAATAAGTAACAAGCTCGTTTACTCACTTTCTGGATCGTCAATAGCGTGCCCATTTTCCGTCGTTTGATCGATCGATCACCTTCGCTGCTATTGTTGGATGGGTTCCACATCTGAAGCGAGATCTACATACAGCTTTGATGTGCTGCCAAGGACGTTGGATGGGGTCACTGAGCATGTTCGTTCTTGTCTGAGTCCCCCCCTCGAGGGCTTTATCATTTTCCCATGACAAACAAATGCTTCCAACAAGTTGTATATTTCAAGATTAAGTCAGCAAGTGACTAACTAGTCCTTGGATGATGGCGACCTTCTTACAGCACCACCAACGCAGTGTGACTGACTGTGGTGATTGACGCAAGTTCATCCATCCAGTCAGTCATTGTAAGTAAATAAAGAACGAGGGACGGTTACCAAAATCATCAATTTCCGCAGCCTGATATCTCACCAGCGGTACAGCACGACTTGCCAGCAGGTGTTCTAGATGTTTGAAAACATTTTCCTCCCAGGGACATCAGGAGGAATACAGAATACTCTAAATATGCCAAGACCACCCGAACTCGGCGCCTCCACCCTCGGTGTTACCAACCCACATTACGTGCGGATCGACCACGCAATCCGCCAGGCTCAGCCGTCCCAGCTCAACCCGTCGAAACAAGGAAATGCGGGGGGTTTTCCCATCCTCAAACCACCTTTTCCCCCCTCGGGTCCCCGTCCCGTCTCAACAACCACCTTGCCGCCCAGTCTGACAACCATCGTCTTCCGTGCTTCAGCACCCTGTATTCCCGTCGATCCAATTCTCCGGAGCTGGGGGAGCCCGGGGGAAGACTTTCCAAAACAACTGCCGCTGCAGCCCAGGCTCCGATAAAGATTTAG
Source organism: Colletotrichum ledebouriae (assembly GCA_036785755.1). Classification (NCBI taxonomy): domain Eukaryota; kingdom Fungi; phylum Ascomycota; class Sordariomycetes; order Glomerellales; family Glomerellaceae; genus Colletotrichum; species Colletotrichum ledebouriae. The sequence continues at coordinate 13,004 of JAVHLU010000709.1, read as the reverse complement.
CCATGAAATGAAGCTTAGAGAAGGCCCTGGGACCGGTGGGCTGTGTGACAGGCAGCGAACGACGTCTCCGGATTGGTCTGGTTTTGTTTACTTTTTCCGCATTGTCCCATTGCCCAACCCCGAAATCATCCATCCCACGACATCTTGGCTGTCTCCATAGGCGAGACGTCAATGCTGGTTTGGACGGCATGCGATCTAAACTTCCGATGTTGCAGGTTCGGCGGTTGTGATGTATTCCAAGACTCCTTGCCATGAATGAGGTCGACACCTCGACGCCCTCTCTTCATCGATTGAGATGGGTGGGAGACGTCCAGATGGCAAGTCCTGGCGAGGCATGGCCGCCCCTATCCCTCTTTTTGGGGGGAGCTGGCAATAATCTGCTTGAAGACGCAGAGATAAAAGCCCAGGTCGATCCGTCAGAGGATGACCTGCTGATATCCTATCCTCATCCGCTTCCTTGAGTGCATCTTTCCTTCCTGTGTTTGACCGTTCTTGCTGGTGCTGTGCACGCCTGTCTTTTATTCTGAAATCAAAGATCGTTGACGATCATTTCGTTCTGCTCCATCCTCAATCTTTCCGGACAACTTTAAGTTCCAAGTTCCGTTCCAGTCAAAATGCGTCGCAATACTCTTACTGTTCTTGCTCTTGCCCTCCTCACCGGCAACGCTTTTTCGGGTAAGCACACCAAGTCGCGTAACTTGCGACGCTGCAACATGTATGCTGACTTGAATTCCTCCAGCTCCGGCTCCTCAAGGCTTCGGTGGCTTCGGTGGTGGTGTCTTCGGTGGTGGAGGCCTCGGTGGTGGTGGCCTCGGTGGTGGTGGCCTCGGTGGTGGTGGTTTGGGTGGTTTGGGCGGTTTTGGTGGAGGTGGTGGTGCCGGTGAAATAGGAGGCGGAGGCGGCGGCGGTGGCAACAACAACAACAACAACAATAACAATAACAACAATGCCAACAATGGAAACAACAATAACAACAACGGCGACGACGACGTCGACCAAGCCGCCGCTGCCGAAAACGAAGGCCTGGCTTGCACCGACGGAACTGGCGCCGGCTCTTGCGAAGCCAATGGCCAGTGCAATATCAACGGCGACATCAAGCTCGTCGAGGGACAATGCGGTCAGTAAGCAATCGTCGAGGCATATCTCAGCCGGAGGGGTTAGTGATCCTCACAAGAACGTGGAGAGCGGGACGCTCAACAGAAGAGAGCTGCCCCGAGAACCAAGAATATAGCTTTGTTGTTCTAGTAACCCTGATTCATGATGAACGACCTTTCAGACCCTGATATTCTTTTGTGTCATCCCATATGGTTTGAGATGGAGTTGAACTCCGACTTCGTCGATCCAAGTCAAGGGGACGGCGGTATGTGCAGGTTGCGAGCTTGTGTGACGTCCCAGAATCAGTGATCTTAATCTCGATCAACAAGACAAAGAATGAGCCCGACGAGCCCCGCTATCTGGAGACAATGAGTTTGTTTCTTGTGAGAGCCGTTTACTTCTTATAGAACCCGCTGCTCGTAAGTTCCTTCCAACTCGATCACAACCTCAAGCAAACACATAGAATCAAAACTAGGCCATCTCAGCGTCAAAACTCGACTCTCGGACACTAACCTTACGAAGCAGATCGGAAACAGATCCAATCTAACAAATCCTAAACTCATCCATCTCACATTACTAACCAAACTAACATCGTGCCCAGACCAAGCAGTCAAACATGTGCGAGATCCTCCACGTTCAACAAATATGTGACCAATGCCGCGTCATGATCGCCAGGACCTCACACCGAACCAACTGCGACACCAAGAAGATTCTGAACGGCGAGTTCCGCGGCAGGGGGCACGCATCCATGGACTACTATTGCCCCGAGGACGTGAAGCAAGACGTCAAAAATGTCAGTGTGGACCAATGCGAGGAGTGTTGGCTGACTTGCGCCACTCAGGAAACGACCACGCCTCGCCAACGGCAGCCACAGCAATATCGTGTGTCGTGTTCGCCGGGCAGTCACGCGGGCAGTCACGACAATGCGACTTTCATGGACCCGGTCCTTCGGGCCCAGCAAGAGGCCCAGGAGGAAGCCCAGATCCGGCAGGCACTTGAGGCCAAGGATGCCGAGCAGGATCGTCAGAACGATGGCCCCCCTCTTTTGCGCTTCAAGCCTACCTGGGCCCTGCCTCCTGGCCGTCGCGAAGAGGTCCGGCGACAGAATCAGGAGTACATCGAGCAACGCGAGGCAGCTGCCCGCGCGCGAACGCGCTCGGTCAATTCCAACTTTTTGCAAGGTATGTTTGACTTTCTTGGTGAGGAATCCCGAATCTAAGGGCTGCAAATCTTTTTTGCAGTTTGTATGTAGCTTTTGACAGAAATTAAGCCTGGTTTTTGTTTGTGTTGTTTCGGAACTGAGTCGAAAGCAAGTCTTGCGAACGCTGACGCCTCAAAGTCGGATTCTCGCCATTCTTTTGCTGGTACAGACGCATGTCTTTGGGGGGAGAGACTTTCAGGAACATGCTGCTCATTACTCGGTAGAGCGGTTGTGTAGCATGGTCATAACCAGGCCTCTGTTTGAGGTCAGCTTATCGTCTCATTTCCACCAGAGACCAATGCAACGCGCCGTTATGTCCTTACATTATACTATACCTTGAGGCTGTGCGACGTCGGGCTTCGAAATCCTGCTGGTCACGTAGAACTGTGTCGCATGGTATACTTGATCCAAGAAAAGACATACACTTTTCGCAAGACCCAGGTCGAGAACACAACGGCGGTCGGCCTCACATGAATGTGTCAAGTTGCCTTGGCGGGATGCCGCGTGTTAGCTTTCGGTATCTGATCGGCCCAAAAGCCTTGCGTTGCGTGAGGAACGCGACCTGCCACTCGACAGACTTCGGAACAGAGCTAAGGCGACTTGCCGAATTACCCTGATCATGGTTAATTTGACGGGTGGGCAGCGTTCATCCCACGTGCGCCTTGGGCGAATGTCACCAACGGCGCTGTCGCAATACGAACCCGCTTGTATGGGAATGCGAACCCGAGACAGGGGTCTCCCCGCCGTATTCGTGTCTGCACCTGCGGGCGGTCGAGATCCAGCCAGGGGCCATCGAGATAATCATCCGAAACCTTAAAACGCAGCGCTTGGCCAGCAGTGCTGAACGAGCGGTAAAGGAGTTCGTGGAAAGCGTGGGAGAACGGGTTGAGGAAGTGAGCTACAGACTCAGTCCGTACGCGTATTCTGACGTCCTGTTGCCAAATGGCAGGCTCGGAAATCAGGATGATGAAGCCGAGTTTTTTTATGGTTTCAGTACCAAGAACATGCAGTCGTCGTCACCTCGTGCTATACAACCAGTTCCCAGGTTCACCCTCAGCACCGCGTCGAGACGTCATGTCCGTAGGATAAACCCAGCTTTACAAGTCCCGGAACGGCTTCGAGTAGGATCCCGGGTTATCAGAGTGGGCTTCCCACGCTGGTGCCCTGAGCCTACGTGAGAGCATGCATGTGACGGGTGTTGGAGAATAGGGCCACCCGGCGGGAGAAGCCAGAAGGATTATCGCCAAAGCGAATACGGTTCATGAGAACGGGTCGGACAGCCGACAAGAGAATTGCCCACGAGCACGTCAACGAGCGCCGATGCGCCACCAATTGAGGGTCATCGGTCCCCGCAACCCGCCCCGCAAAGATTTATTCACACTAGGTACCCCCTCCGTCCACGGTCCACTGTCTCTTACTTAAGAGATTCCAGGGCCTCGACGTCTGCGTCAGATGGCCTCATTGACCCCACGATTGTCTCGCTCATCCACTCACTCGCTCTCTGACTCCGTCTCATTCGACTCGTCGTCAAGGTCTCAGCCCAACTATATGCAACCTTAAACCAACTGCAAACAACGCACACACATACACAGATACACAGACACGATGCCCACTCACACCGGCACGACCGTCGTCGTCACCGGCTCCGGAGGCGGCCTCGGCAAGTCCATCGCCGAAGCCTACCTGGCCGCCGGCGCCAACGTCGTCATCTCCGACATCAACCAGTCCCGCATCGACACCACCGTCGCCGAGTACCGCGACACCTACGCCGGCCGCGTGCACGCCATCGCCGTCGACGTCACCTCCGAGGCCTCGGTCGAGGCCCTCGTCAAGGGCGCCGTCGACCGCTTCGGCCGCCTCGACGTCCTGGTCAACAACGCCGGCATCATGGACAAGTTCGACCCGGCGGGCGACTGCTCCAAGGACACCTGGGACTCGGTCCTCGCCGTCAACCTCACCGGCCCCTTCCTCACCACCAAGGCCGCCGTCAACCAGTTCCTTGCCCAGGGCGCCACCTCCGCGAGCGGCGGCCCCCCGGGTCTGATCATCAACATCGGCTCCAACGCCGGCTGGCGCGGTCTGTGCTCGGGCGTGGCCTACACGGCCTCCAAGCACGGCCTGATCGCGGTGACCAAGAACACGGCCGGCTTCTACGGCGACAGGGGCATCTACTCCGTGGCGCTTCTGCTGGGCGCCATGGACACGACAAACATCATGGACGCCTTCGCGCAGGGTGTGAACCAGGCCGGCATGATGAAGACGACGGCCGCGCAGCCCGAGTACAAGCGCGGCGAGACGGGCCTGGACCCAGCTGCTGTGGCCAAGTACTGCATATTCTTGACGGATAAGGACATTGCGTCACCCGCGAACGGAAGCTGTATTGTTTTCAACAAGAACTGGCCTCACGCATAAATGTATGAGAAAGGGTCGTGAATGGAAATACATGGCGTAAAATGGCATGACAGGATTAAGGACCGGGATGGGATGCGTTCGACAGGCCGCAATACCTGCCACTATGAAAAAAACATCATGAATATTATGAGTTCGATACCATTCTCTGCTTCAACTTGCAGCACAGCTGAATTTATGCAATGACCCATGACTCTGGGGGAAAAGGGTGATTGAGGGATGAATAGTCTTCAGACGAACCAACATGGCGCTACAACATCTTGACTCGGATTAAGTACTTGAGCCCCATGAAATGTACATTTAAAGTGCGTCAATGATTAAGATTCCACGCTCCGCAACTGGACAAGATGATTGATTAGCTTTCACGCGTCAAAATGGCAAAAAAGTAATCGTGCGGCCAGTGTGGGTGGATTGAACACACGACCTTCAGATGTAGTGATCGAAGTTGACTTCAGTCTTACGCTCTCCCAACTGAGCTATGTCCGCGGCGTTTGTCGATATCCAACGAGGCTAATTATATCATTAAGTAGCCTAAGGCGGGGCGCGCGCACGTAAGCTTCGCGCAGCCCCACCATTTCCAACAACGTCCGCCGTGCTCACATCTCATCTGAGTGAGGCAGCGCTGTTTGCTCAGCGTCCAGATGCCAATCTTAGCATTCTTGTCTAGCTCTTCTAACTAGTTCCGGTGCCACTGTATCAGGGCAAGCATTCACGCGGGAGTCTACACAGTAGTATCAAGGTGGAACATGAAGGGAAGAATAGCTATTCTGTAAGCAAAGCGACAGATACCTAAGTAATCTACTCCTTACTTTTTCCTTCTATCTGGACAGGGGTATGATTTATCTAGAAGACTCTAGAGTTCTCAGGTAAAGTTGAAGACAGTGGAATACGGCTACTCTCAAGGAAATGATGTGTAAGGCGATTTGTTCAAGCTGCTGCTGCCTTGCCACAAGAAGAAAAATCCATGGTCTTGTGTTCAGTCCTCTTCTAATGAGCTCCAAACCAGCTACCACCTGTCTTGTATAAATGGAAACTGCAGCCCAGGCAAGCTTTTCCTACCTGTACCTTCCCTCACACTGCTTCCTGCCCATCTACAGCACAGCTGCACACCCACCCACTTGACGCAGCTTCCCGTCTACAATTGTCAACAGCAACAACAAAGGATCATATGGTCTAACGGTCAAAGCCGCTGTGGAGCAATAGTAGCTTATTGGCCTCCTAAGCCAAAGGTTGCGGGTGCAAGTCCCGCCAGCGGTGCTTTTTTTTCTCTTTTGTTCTTTTTTTTTCCTTGTTAAGTTAATGGTCTTGTTCTACCTTGCACTGTGTGTGCCTTTTATAGTGTGATTCTCTTCAGCTTATAGTGCTTTTGTTAGGCGGCAATGCAGTTATTAAGTTGTTCTAATAGGGGTGCGTGACGTTATGCTGAGGCGACTGAATCTATAGACGAACAGTAAGTGACTCCTTAGGATATATCACAACTAGTGTAGTGCAGAGTAATAGAGTTAGTATAATTAGGGGTAGCTAAGGTTAAATATTCTTCTCTAGCCCTCTAGTCTACTAGGTAAGGGCTAGAGGGCTTATCTAATAGTTACCTAGTATCTCCTTATATCTCCTAACTCCTATAGACTTCCCTACTTAGCTTACTAAGCCCTTTTCCTTATAATATTATCCTAGCTTATAATATAATCCCCCCCCTCTAAACTAATCTACTTTTAAACTAATTTACTTAGTAGTTACTTAGAGAGTACTTAGTATCTCTCTATAGGATTTTATAACTTTTAATTTCTATAGGTTTAGAATTTAATATTCCTTATTTTAGTTATATAACTCTTCTTTAGATAGCTAGATAGCTTAGAAGAGTAGTTAACTAGTAATAGGATACTTATCCTCTACTCTAGATACTCTTATAGCTCTTATACTTAAATATTAAGGGATTTTATAGCTTAGAGGAGTAATAAGCTAATAATAGGGCTAATCCCCCTATTCTAACGACTCTTATAGCTTTATTTAATAGGTCTAGGACTATCTAGTAGTTATTTAGATAGTTATAACTAAGCCCCTTTATAAGGGTTACTCCTTCTTTTATAAAGTTATATTAAAATATATTATTATTTAAGCTCGTTTTTATTTTAAATTTACCCTCTAAATTATTATATTTTCTACTTATTATTATATTTTTAGCCTTTTTATAGGTCTAATAAGGGTATTCTCCCTCTAGGGATAAAGAAGGCTTTTATTATAATATAAGGGGTTACTAGTTATTATTTAATAACTACTTAATACCTCCCTATATATAATAAAGTTAAATAAAGTTAAATAATATAATAATCTAGAGATTATCCTTCTTTTAGTTATATAAAAAGCTAGTTTTAGTATTAAGTTAAAAATATATAAATATTATTTAAAATTCCGCTTTATTAAAATCTCTCCTTCTTATTTTTTTAGATTTATAATACTACTACTACTAATAATAACTTATTATTAGCCTCTTACTCCCCTACTAATAACTTTATCTTAATTACTATATAATAAATTTATTATTATATTATCCTCTACTACTAACGCTATTAATACTATTAGTAAAGCTCCCCTCCTTATCTAGTACTTATCTAATATTTTACTAGTTTTAAGTTTTAAATTTATTACTAATTTATTTATTTCTTAAATACTTCTACTAAATATAAGTATTATATTAAAATAGGTAATAATAAGGCTTATATTACTATACGTTTTACTTAAGATTTTCTATTTCTTATTTACTAACTTATTATAAGTTACTTATTATATAATAAGTACTATTAATAAAATTAAATACCTTATAGATAAAGCTAGTTCTACGTCTAACCTTTAAGTATAATATACTAAGAATAAGGTAAGTCCCTAGTACCTCCCTAGTACTTTACTACTAATATTTAATTATATTTAGGAGGAGATCCTCGCTACCTAGCTTATAATTAAGAAGGCTTTCTAAGTTAAGAAGAACGAGGTTATTATAATACTTAAGAAATATAAAGCTAAGGAGGCTAAGATCTCTATAGAGATAGAGAACTACTAAGTAATAGCTTTAGAAGATATAGCTAGGTATTAGTAATATTTTACTAAAGAGGCTAAGAAGTAAACTAAGTTATTATATAAGTAGAATAAGGAGCTCTATTATTACTATCTAGAGATAGAGTAGCTAGCTAGTAAGTAGCTAGATATATAGGATATATAAGCTAAGTATACTAAAGAGGTAAATAAGGCTTTTAATAAAGTAATAAGTTAACTTAATCTCTATTAGTATCTTATTAGTACTCCTCTAGTTAGTATTTCTAACTTAAAGTAGTATTATAAGGTTCTAATTACTCTATTTATTACCCTATTTATCTATTTAGGAGATAATAATATTAAGGGGGATATAACTAGTCCTAGTAAGGAGGGTACTAATACCTAGTAGATATAAAATTTTTAAGAGTACCCCTAGTAAGCTATTAATAACCTCTAGATAGTATAATATTACTTTTAGGCGTTTTTCTAGTCTTTTTTTACTTTATTAGGGGCCTTTAAGCTAGTAAATTAAGATACCTAGTAAGCATACTCTATTTATTCCTAATTACTAGTTACTTATTAAGTTATTTATTAAATTATATAGTAATTATAATACTTTTACTTATAATTAGGCTTTATAATTACTTTATAAATCTATTAATATATTACGTTATAGCTCTTATAAATTTTCTAGCTCGCTATAGCCCTTTTATTTAATAAGATACTAATAGTTATATCTAGGGCCCCTATAGGTAATAATATAGTTTACTATATAGACGTTATTATTATTATTAATTACAATATCTTATAGTAAAATAGCTAAGCTAAAAAAGGGTTTTAATTATATAAGTATAAAAATATTATAAATTTAGTACTTTTTATTGATTTATAGCTTATATACTTATCCTCTATTAATTACCCGTTAGATTTTAAATAAACCTAGGTATTTATTAGAAAGTTTATAAGAGGGCTACCTCTATTTAATGTTTTTTATTAAAAGTAATATAAGATCTCCTATAGTAAAAATAATAGGGGTCCTCCTCTAATTATAGAACTTACTATATATTTTATTATATTTCTAAAGTAAGTTAGTAATAGCTAATCTCTAGGTAAGTAGGCTATAGACTCTCTTATATACTACTAGAACTAAACCCTTTAACTAGGGTTTAATATCGTTAGGTCTATAAGGGGAATATCCTATTAGTAGCTTAGTAAGTAATATCTTAGTGCCTTTATAGTAGGAGTTATTATAAATAAATTTAGCTAAGTTAAGCTGTATTACCTAGTCGTCCTAGTTAATATTATAGAAAGTCCTTAAAAAGTATTTAATACTCTAGTTCTAGCGATCTATTTAGCTATTAGTTTAGAGATAAAAAGTAGTACTAATCTTCCTCTTAATAACTAGTAAGTAGTATACTTTAGACTAGAAGTTACTAGTAGATAGTAATCCCTAATTAGATATAATAGCTTCTAGGAGCCTAAATATAAGGAAGATATATTTAGTTAGTAATATAGCTAACCTATTAGTAATAAGTAACTCCCTAGTAGGGATATATAGGGAGTATTTTATAAACTAGTTAATAATAATAAGAATACTATTATATAGCTTAGTTATTATTATTAGAGATAGTAGTAGTTTTATAATAAAGTTAATTAATATCTATTAGAAGGGCCGGCTAGGTACTAGTAGGGGTGCGAGTTTATTATATAGGAGGTAATATCTTAACTTTATTTATTAGTATGTTATATACGTCTTAATATATTCCTTTATATTACCTTTCTATATATTCTAGAAGAATAATATTCTAATCCTCTTTAGTATCTTAGTAACTCCTTAGTAACCTCTAGATAGTTTATTATAAAAGGCTCTAAGGACTTTATTTTAAAGTAGGTAGTTATTAGGGATATATAGGCCCTCCTAGTATCTTAAAGTATTAGTATTATCTAATAACTACTTTATACCTTATTATTCCTACCCCTTATTAATATAAAAGGGGTCCTTTTATTAGGCTTTTTTAACTTATTCCTAGAGCGAGGGTATAAGTTATTCTAGCGAGGTATTTAATAATTAGGCGCCTTATTACTACCTAGTACCTACTCTCTAAATAGTAGTATTATTAAAATATTATAAGAAGTCTTATAGGAGCGAGTCCCTAGCTTTATTAATCTCTATATCCTCTAGGGTATAGTTAGGTCTCTATAATAGACTATTAGCTAGGTTATAGCGACCTAGCTAGTATTTAATTTTAAAGTTAAATATTAATAGACCTTATAATAGCTAAGCCTAGTAGCTACTAAGCGTCTTTTTATTAGCGAGGTATTAGTAACCTAAGTAGTTAGTAATAAATTAGATATAATACTAGGAGTAAAGTAAGTAGTACTATTACCTTACTACTACCTCCTTAATAACTTATAGTTCTACCTCTAGTATATTATATTATAATTACGCGCCCTTAAGCTTCTAAGATATAAATACTACTAGTCTCTATATATCCCCTTTTAACTAGCTTAGTATTACCCTTACTATAAAGTCTAATATATTAGTTTTAACTCGAATTAGAAGTATAGGATTAAAGTAGCGTAGTATAAATACTTCTATAAATAAAGCGTAGAGCTAATAGAAAGTAACTAGTACCTCCCTAGTTATTACTAGCTATCCTTAGATATATTAGTAAGTTAGTTAGTAAGTAGGCTATAAATCTTAGAGTAGTTCTTAATAAATCTCCTATAGAACCCTATAAATCCTAGAAATTACTAAATCTCTTATATTATAGTAGGTACTAGCTACTTAGCTATTACCTAGACCCTCTTATATTCTATAATAACTCTATTTACTAAGACTATAAACCTAAGGAATTTAATCTCCTCCTTATGAAATTTATACTTATTAGGGTTTATATAGAGGCTATTAGCTTCTAACTAGGTAAGTACCTATTTTATAGCCTCTATATAGGAGGCTATACTATTAGTAAAAATTAAGATATTATCTAAATATATAATATAAATAATATTAACTAGGCCTATAAGTAACTCGTTAATAAATATCTAGAAGGTAGTAGGTATATTAATAAGCTTAAATAGTATAATATAATATTTATAGTAGCTATATTATATATAGAATGCTATCTTCTACTTATCTCCCTCCTAGATCCTTATTTAATAATATATATCCTTAAAGTTAAGCTTAGTAAAGTACTTAGCTCTAGAGAGCTAGTTAAAGATCTTATTAATTAGAGGGAGGGGGGTAAAGTTCTTAGTAGTTATCTAGTTAAGCCCTTAGTAATCTATATATAACTTTAACTTACCTCCCTTTGTTAGGATAAATAGGATTAGTACCCCTATTAGGCTTATTAATAAGTAAATCTATCCCTTTTATAGGGCTTTATAGATATAGTCTCTTAACTCTTCTAACTCCTTCTTAACTAATAAATAAATAGGCTTAAATAAGGGCTTAGTTCTAAGCTCTAGGTTAATAGGGTAGCTCCTAGTAGTTCTAAACTCTAGTATAGTTCCTATTAAATTAATATTAAATACCTTATTAAAGTCCTAATACTCTAGTAGGATATTTATTTTAATCCCCTTAGTATCCTTAGGGTCTTAGGTATCCTCCTAGTAGTTAGTAGTTAATATATAGTTAACTTATAGTACCCCTATAAGTACTACTCTTATTTTATTCTTAATACGCCTAAGTTCTTTTATAATTATAATAAGATAAATACTCTTTTTATATAAGGGAAAGGTCTAGCCTAACTCCCTCTAATTCAGATTAGGGTACTCTATTATATACTAAGGGATCCCTAGGATAGTATTATTATTATTACTATTACTAATCTTAAAATTATATAAAGCTATCTATTAAATACTTATATTATTAGTTATTTAGGTTACTAATTTCTATATACTATAGTTAGGTCCTTTAGATACTTATATTCCCCTAATAGGTTCTAACTTATTAGCCTCTAGTTAGGTATTAGTTATAATCTATAAGGGGTTAGACCCGAGTTTATTTAATAAGAGGTCGCTATAATACTATTTATTTAAGCTAAAGAGGAAAAGGGGAAGTTTTCCTCTCTAGTAGAGATTTCGCTAGTTTATAGGGAATAACTAGGTAAGCCCCGGGTAGGCCCTAGGTAGCTTCTTAAGGTAGTAAACCTAGGTAGAAGCCTAGGTATAGCTTATAATACTATCCCCCCTCCTAGCTAGTCCCCCCCTAGGCGTAGGCTAGGTTATTATTATTATCTATAACTAGTCTATATAGGGCTTTATACCTATTTACTACGGCAGTCTTTATAATAGCCTCTATAGGCTCCTAGGTAGGCTCTATATACCCCTCTTACTTAACTAGGACCTTGTACCTCTACCCTCGCCTAACTACCTTCTATTACGCTATATATATCTCCTCTATATACTACTTAAATTTACTATTATTAGCTATAATTAGTAGTAACTAGGGGTCTATCCTTATCTATATAGATAAGGGGTCCTCTAGTACCCTCTAGAGGAGGTCTATATAGAACCTTAGGTAGATATTACTAGGTATATCTAACTTAATAACGTGCAGGCTCGGGACTCTAATTATAATATTTTTATAATATAACTATAATAGCTTCTTATTAAGCCTAGGGCTTTTATAATTAGCTATTAAAAGCTAAACCTGATTACCTACCTAGTACTTGTCACGAACAGCGAATAGTTAAAGGTTAACACACTTTAATTGCGCTATATTAAGTAGATTCTATATTAAAGAAGGGGAAAGTCTAACTATAGGCTAGCGCAGCCCCGGAAGGCTAAAGAGTCGCCTAGTGATTATATAACCCATAAGTCACGTGATCTATAAGTTATATAACCCGCGAGTTATATAACCTGAAATTTAGGGAGGTCTAACCTAGCGCTATAATATTACCCCCCCCTTTACTAGCGTTACTATCTATAGTAACTAATCTATTACTATATAAGCATTCCTCTAGTAATATCCTCCTTATCTATACTTATACTAGGGCGTTATTATTATTTATAGCAGCGGGGTCCTTGTCTCGCATAGTAGCTAAGAGCTAAGCTAAAAGGTATTTTAGTAGTCCTATTACTATTAGGTTAGTAATATAGAAGTCCTATAGCGCTACGGGGGCGTGCTTAAAACTCTTAGTATTGAGCTCGGAATTACGCCGCAGCCCCTTCGCAAAAAGACTATAATAAATTCACCTAGTTCGCAGGCATAATTCGGGAAACACTATATAGGTATTTAACCTATACCCTCTACTAGTTAAGGAAAATA